>CAUYSK010010026.1:0-56466 GCA_963575035.1 Avahi laniger | reverse complement strand
CCAGACTGGTCTTGAGCTCCTAGCCTCAAATGATCCTCCCACCTCAGCCTCCCAAAGAGCTGGGATTATAGGCATGAGCCACCACACGTGGCCAAAAACAAGTAACATTTTTTGACAATAAAAATTAAAAAACAGGCCGGGCGCGGTGGCTCACACCTGTAATCCTAGCTCTCTGGGAGGCCGAGGCAGGGGGATTGTTTGAACTCAGGAGTTCGAGACCAGCCTGAGCAAGAGCGAGACCCCGTCTCTACCAAAAATAGAAAGAAATTAATTGGACAACTAAAAATACATAGAAAAAATTAGCCAGGCATGGTGGTGCATGCCTGTAGTCCCAGCTACTTGGGAGGCTGAGGCAGTAGGATTGCTTGAGCCCAGGAGTTTGAGGTTACTGTGAGCTAGGCTGATGCCACCACACTCTAGCCTGGGCAACAGCATGAGACTCTGTCTCAAAAAAAAAAAAAAAAAAAAAGGAAAAGGAATGTATCTGGACCATAGCCGGAGGGGGTCCTGCCTGTACTTGAGGAATGACCAGAATTTGTGTCAAGAGAGTTTGGGTGTGTATGGTTGAGTGGGGAGAAGAAAGGAGGAATGGGTAGATCAGGCTGCTAGAACAGGTTTAGGGTCAATTGTCTAGGGCTTTTAGACCACACGAAGGAGGTTGAACTTTGTGTAGACAATTTTTTAAGCCACCCTAAGTAACATGATCACATCGGAAGGATTCCTTGGCAGCCATGTGGAGGATGGATGGAAGGCCAGGGTGTGACTGGTTAAGGAGGCTGCTGAATTGCCCAATCAAGAATTGCAAAATAGCATCTATGTAGGGAGAGAGAAAGGGCTTGATTTGAGAGATAATTAGGAGGAAGAGCCAACCGTGCTTGCTTCTCGGCATCTGCCCCGTCTCTTTGTGTTAACTGTTCTCTACTTTGGGAATACCATCTTTTTACACCTTTAGCCCTTGTGATTTAGGCTCTAGGCTCCGGGCTCCAGGGGTAGGACACGGGATCTGGGCTAAGACGTTAACTCAGGCCACCTTTCCTGGAGGAGCACGTGACCTTAATCAGTCCAATCAGACCATCAAGACTTGTCCTGGGACTTTTGTAAATGAACTCCCTCCTGCTGGACCAAGTCATGTGACAATGGGAGCCTGAGCTGCCCAGGGCCACCATGGATGGGGGGAATAGAGCCTATAGATGGATCCTGGTGGCATCTTTTGAGCCCAGACTTGAACCATACTTTAGCCAGCTATGCCCATGGATTTGTCATGAGCCAATGAGCCAGTGTTAGCGGGTTTTTAAAAAGTTTTTTTTGATCTAAGCCAATTTGAGTTGGGTTTTCTCTTTCAACTGACTCCAAATTAAGAGTATTTACAGAATGTTCCTGATGGTTAGCACTGGGAACAGGGAGTACCTCTGAAGTACATTGCTATTGGGTTGGTCTCCTGATGAGGATCAAGGACAAAAACGTCCGTGGCCACTGTCGGACCCCTGTTAGGGAGGGGTGGATATTCTTCCTGACTTGCTGCATTAGCAGAATCTGAGGTCTTAAAGACCCTGGAAAGGGAGGCCCACGCCAGTGACTCTCAGACTTTGCGATTTCTGATTTCAAAGAGCAGAAAAATCAAAGAAAAATCTTAGTGTTCAAACTAGAATTGCCAGGTTTTCATTTTGTTAAGTAAAAACTTAAAAAACAAACAAATAAAAACTCATTGTCTTCTACTATCTTCATAACATCATGAAAGAAATAACCCTTTCTCACAAACACACACATATACACAAGCGGAAAGGATAATAGCTTCAGAAAAAAGGACAGTCCTTTAAAATGGATGTTTGGCTTTGTGAAAGACTCAAAGTCACTTTTCTCACTTTGTCTCAGACATGTGAAAATTTTTTATTTGCGACACCAATCTGCTAACTGACCTAGTGGAGAATCCTGTGCCTCTCAGTAGACTGTCCCCAGCCCTCAGAGCTCAACCACATCCTGGAGACAGGGAACATCTAGACACAGGGTCCTAGGGAGCCCCAGCAGAATGAATGAGGAGCTAAGTCTACTAGGAAAACGGAGGATGTGGCCAGGGAAGCCAGACAGGGACAGGTAGAATACAGACACCACTGGCCAAGCCCAAGCAGCCCTCTCCCCAGTCTACACCCTAAGTAGGGAGCTGCCGAGCCCTGAGCGCAGAGTGGCTCCGATGCCTAATGGAGAAGAAGGTGGTGGCAAAGACTGTGAACAGACAGGTTTCCCCTCCAGAGCAGCGGGAGCCTCCTGGAGACACAGTGTCAACAGACTGGGGCTTGTGCAGGAGCCTGTACGTGGGCTCCAAAGGGCTCCTGTGCTGCGGGGAACAGTGGCTCATTCAGGTTAGCTCAAGTCGGGGGAAAGGGCCTTAGCGTGTGACAGGATGCTGGGGCAGGCGTTTGCGCACCCACCCCATTGGGCTGGGCTGGTAGAAGGGTGTCTTTGACAAGTCAGAGACTCTGCTAGGATAAATACACAGTGGAGTTGTACAGTCAATATCGGCCAGTGCTCTCAAGTTTCGGTTTGATGGACTTGAACATTCCAGCCCCACCCCACCCTACCGTGGGAGACTGTATGGAAGAAATCAGCAGAAAGCCAGGAGCCTGGGGTGGGCAGAGGATAAGGACACCCAGGGGATAATGAGGAGAGTGAAAAAAGCCGGGAGGAGGGCCAGAGAAGGGGGCTTCCCAACGTCCAGTTCTGAAAGCAGCATGGACTGTCAGGAAACGCAATGGGAAAAGAAAGAATTGTTTTGCACCATGCCCTGCACACGCAAACTCACAAATGGACACATTTCTTTCTGGCAGTAGGCTCTGTCCACTGTCCCAACAACGTTAAGCACTGAGTTAAGGGGTTATGTAAAGATATATAGGGGCGTCAAGGGATTTCAGGAACTGGAATCCCAGTACAGTGAGGCCTCACAGACTCTGCATCGAGAGACGGCAAAAGTTTCAAACAAGTCCCAGGACCCTTGGCAAACTGAAATCCTCGGGTCTTCATTCTGGTGATCTGACCTTAACACAGTACCAGCTCTCTGCCCTTGTCAACTTCTTTCTGATCCTACCGACTCATCCATCTTTCCCTTACTTCCCAAGAGATCCCCAGATCTGACCGGCTCCAAACGATTATCTCAGTGGAACTCCAAAAGCCAAAATCTCTAGCAAAGGTACAAATTATTCGACCTCGGGCTAAGCCTCCACCAGCTAGAGCAGAGAATGGCAGGGGAGAGGGCTTACGGCGGCTTTGCATAGACACTGTGAGTGCAGCAGTCTCCTTTAGATGTGCAGAGCAGGCAGCCTGAGTGACATGTCGGGTTCCACCTGCAGGAGGGCTGGTTCCGTCTCCAGAGTGGCTGTCTGAGGAGCTTGGAGCACATCTGTGTCATCCCCCAGTGTTGCAGATTCCCGACAGATATACGTCCAATTATAGCTCTTGACCCCAGATCTCCAAGATCAAATGTAGCTGAGTGACCTGAGATCCCACAATCCCATGCTCCCGGGGCCCAGACCTCCCCAAGACCGTATCAGAGAAGTCCTAGAATGCATGCCAAGTCATATGCACTGTGTTCTTTATTGTCACATGTTACCCATGGGACAGGGGTGAGATGGGGAGGGGAGCCCTTAGACAGAAAAGTGGAAGGAGGGGGGAGTGGGAATCACCTATTTTCCAAGCTCTACTCTTCCTCTCAGCTGATAATGGTGGGGGCTTGGTCTCCAGCCACAGGATAAGGAAGTAGGACCTCCTTAGATACAAGCACAGTGCTGCGTGAGAAGGTTGGGCACCGTCTCGTACTTGAAAGAGTAACCTCCATCTGAGGTGGTACGGACACGTAGGGGCCTCATGGTCCCTGGGAGAGCAGCACAGCAGGGCTGGGCCCCTGGCACCAAGGAAAGGGGCTGGACAGGGGTAGGGGGAGCCCCAGAGATGGGCAGGGGCAAGTCTGGTGGGGTGGGCAGCCCACAGCCACCGTGACAGTAGTGGAAGATGAAACTGGGAGGGTGCACGATCCACCGATCCCAGCCCAACTCCTGGAAGGAAATGTTCAGTGCTGCTCTGTGGCAGTTGGCGTGGGCAGCCAGTTCCTCCGGAGGTCTCTGTAGCAGGCGCAGAGCGGCAGGAGACCAAGGCCAGGGCATCGGGGGAGTTGAGCGCCGGGCTCTCTCCCCTCCGCTGGGTGTTCTGGCCCTTGTATGGGCCACCAGGAAGGGTGTGGCCTCAGGCCGTGCTGAGCAGGAACAGAGAGGACAGCGCAGCAGTAGCACCAGGACAGGGTGGGTAAGCAGAGGAAGGGCAGAGGCAGCCAGGTGCAGCACGGCCCAGCGAGGAGGGGCCTGGCCCAAGGACATGGGCACAGCCATGGGTCCCCCAGATGACAGGGCCAGAAGGCCTAACAGAGGCCCAGAGCTATTGGAGGCTGCTTCTGTGCCCTGCCTGTCCAACCCTGTATGGAACCACAGCTGGGCCGAAGTCACCTGGCGGCTGCGTGTGTGCTGGGATGGCCGGAACACATATGTGAAGAGTCCCTCCTCATCCTCCCCGGCCAGCTTTCCAGCACCTGGCTCGTCCTCACAGCTGGCACCTGCAGGAGACAGAAGGGAAGGAAGAGGGCAGCCCTACTAGCAGGACCTGGGACCCCTCCGCACCAGGAGGGATGTGGCTGCCATTCACTACTGCTGGTGATGGGCCAAGCACTCTGCTGAGTGCCCTCCCGGACAGGGATTCTCCTGAGTCTTGAGGGGAACTTCCATAGGCTCCCCATTTTTAATTTCATCATTAAAGGGCTTTAAAAAATATAAGACATTGCCAATTCTCTCTGAAGTGGTTTTACCAATTAATATTCCCATTAGCAATTTGTAAGATTGTCACTCTCTACCTTCAATAACACCAAGAACTGCTAGACTTAAATGTTTGTTCATCAAATAATGTGAAATGGTATCTTGAATGGTATGTACATGAGTGTTTATTATATTATTCTTTATATCTTCTAGCATGTCAGGAACACTGTATAATAAATTCTTTAAAATAATTCCATTTTAAAAAGACAGGTAAACACCAAATTAAAAAGAAAAGAGAAGGAGCAGGGGAAGAAGGAGGGGGAAAAGAAGAAGGAAAAGGAGAAAGAGAAGGAAGAGAAGGAAGAAGGATGTAATTCAGAATAGAGAGCAGTGTGCCTGGCATCCTTACCCTGACATACACATAGACTATACTAAATAATCCTGGACCAGCACGAGTCAAAGGACTGGCAGTGGGGGCTATAGCATTACATGGCCTCTCTTATTGTAAAGTCACAATTGACCCATTTTGCAGATAACGAAACTGAGGCTTAGAGAGGTGAAGTCACATTCAACTACTAAGTGGCCAGGGTGGGATTCTGTCTGATCCCAAAGTCATACTTTCCACCCACTGTGCTGCACGGAGGCTGAAGCAAGAGAGGCAGGCAGGGGTCCTCTCTAGGAGAAAGGTGGGCCAGATGACAAGCAAGCCCACCCAGAAGAGGGCTTTATTTGTTTTAAGAGCGGAACGTGGGGACATACATAAGGAACTCCAGAGAAGGTAGACTGGTTTCCTGGGAGAGTTTCCCAGCTCTTCTTTTTCCTGCATCCCTGTTATCTTCTCAAGTCTCAGCTACCTGGGGCTAAAGAAACAGGGTTTGGGGCAGGGAGCAGAGGCAGAGATAGGAGGAAAGACGGCAGGAAGGGGCCCAAGCCCAGATAACTGTCTAGAGACCCTTAGTCTCCCAGACACATACCTCCCAAATGCCTCCTATGTGCCATGAACTCCAGGTTCACCATCTCATCCTGAGAGGCAGGTGTTACAGATGAGGACACAGAGACTCAGGGAGGTTTAGTAACTGGTCTATTGCTGCAAAGCTACTGAGTGGCAGAGCTGGGATTCAAACCCAAGTGTGCCTGGCTCCCCAGCCCACGCTGTACCATGCTGCTTCTCAAAGTCACCCTGCCGGTTCCCCACCCTCGTTACCTGTGGCTGGGAAAAGGATGGCCTGGGAAACATCCTCCTCCTTGGGCTCAGAGCCCCTTCGAATGAAGCCCCCTAGGGCATGTCTTCGGGGCAGACGCCTGACTCCAGGATCCCCACCTTCCCCGGTCACTGCCGGGGGCCCCAAGGCATCCAGGAATAGTGCCCTCACCTTGGCCAGGACAAGCTCCCGGTCCAGCTCTGGCTCGTGGCAGCCAGGACTGCCCTGTGGGGCCAGCAGCAAGAGCAGCAACAGGGACAGCTGGGGCACCATAGCTCACCTGGCTCTGCCAGCGGGGAACCCACAACCGTCCCTGTGCCCCTTTTGTGAGGGTCTGCCCGGGGCCTTCCCACTCTCCCTCCCCATCCCACACCCGCCCTCTTCTACCCTTCTCACCCGTCTTCCCCAAGCCTTCCCACGCCCCAGTCTGACTTGCCCCTGTCCATGGCATTGAGACCTCCTATCTCTGACGCAGATGTCTGTGGCCCTGAGCCTTATCTCCCACTCCCGCCAGGAATGCGGGGGAGGGGGCTGAGGAGAGTTTTCACCCCAAATGACCTGACCTACACATACAAACATACAACCTCGTCCCCCTACACACGTGCACATGCACACAGTGTGTGAGTCTCACATCCCAGTACCCAGCACAGAGGTGACATTAGGTGGGACAGGAGCTTGGGAGCTGGGGTCAGCCAATCCCTGAAAGTCATTTGTCAGGGAGACGGAGTGCACCAGCCCCTCAGACCTTCTGGGGCCCCTTTCAATCAAGCAGCTGCTGGGCAGCCACGGAGCGGGGAGAGGGGGGGCGGAGGGCTGGGGCTGCCGCTAGAACTGGGGCTAGGGCGGGGGGCAGGTGGTCCTGCCTGCTCTATACTTAGCCCGAGGAGCCAGTCTGGGCTCTTGTCCTCCAGCTGTGTCATCAGAGAATATTTTTGGGATTGGCAGCTGCAGGCGCCTCTGCCACTCAGGCCCAAGCCTGGCGGGCGGTTGGGGACCTGGCGGCTGGAGGTGGGAGGGAGGAGGGGAAAGAGGCCCAGGCTGTGGGAGGGGGCTGGGAAGAGAGGCTTCTAAGAGCAGGAAGCCAGGCCACGGGCGGAGGAGGCTGCGGGGCCCCTCACTGCAAAGGCAGACAGGAAGGACTGCCCCCTGAGCTCTAGGCCCGGAAACCGCCGCCACCACCGCAAAGCTGCGGTTCGGGCCGAGGGTAAGGAGGCGAGCCGGGAGCGGGCGGCCAGGGAAGAGCTCCGCGGGTCCCCGCGCCCCGTCCCCGACGCGCCCCGCCTCCAGGCCTCTCGCCGCCGCTCCCGGCCTAGGCGGGCCCGCCGCCCGCCCGCCCTTCCCCACCGCCGCTGCGGGCCGTGTGCGGCCGCCGCGATGAAGGCGGGCTCCGGGGATCAGGGGAGCCCCCCGTGCTTCCTGCGCTTCCCGCGGCCTGTGCGGGTGGTAAGTGGCGCCGAGGCCGAGCTGAAGTGCGTGGTCCTGGGGGAGCCGCCGCCCACTGTCGTGTGGGAGAAGGCCGGGCAGCAGCTGGAGGCCTCGGAGCGCCTGAGCTTCCCCGCGGACGGCGCCGAGCACGGCCTGCTGCTGAGCGGCGCGCTGCCCACCGATGCGGGGGTCTACGTGTGCCGCGCCCGCAACGCGGCGGGCGAGGCCTACGCGGCGGCCGCCGTCACGGTGCTGGAGCCGCCGCCCCCTGAGCCGGAGCCCCAGCCCGCCGAGTGCCCGCTGCCGCCGCCGGGCTCCGGGGAGGGTGTCCCAGTGTTCCTGACCGGGCCGCGGTCCCAGTGGGTGCTGCGGGGGGAGGAGGTGGTGCTGACGTGCCAGGTGGGGGGCCTCCCCGAGCCCACGCTGTACTGGGAGAAGGACGGGATGGCCCTGGACGAAGTGTGGGACAGCAGCCACTTCGCGCTCGAGCCTGGCCGCGCCGAGGGTGGCCCGGGCGCGAGCCTGGCGCTGCGCATCCTGGCGGTACGGCTGCCCGACTCGGGCGTCTACGTGTGCCACGCCCGCAATGCGCACGGCCACGCGCAGGCGGGCGCGTTGCTCCAGGTGCACCAGCCCCCCGAGAGCCCCCCCGAGGACCCCGAGGAGGCCCCGGCGCCCGTGGTGGAGCCACTCAAGTGCGCGCCCAAGACCTTTTGGGTGAACGAGGGCAAGCACGCCAAGTTTCGCTGCTACGTGATGGGCAAGCCCGAGCCAGAGATCGAATGGCACTGGGAGGGCCGCCCACTGCTCCCCGACCGCCGCCGCCTCATGTACCGAGATCGCGACGGCGGCTTCGTGCTCAAGGTGCTCTACTGCCAGGCCAAGGACCGTGGGCTATACGTGTGCGCGGCGCGCAACTCAGCGGGACAGACGCTCAGCGCAGTGCAGCTGCATGTCAAAGGTACCCCAGCTGCCCAGAAGACTGGAGGTGGGGAGGGTCTGCAGGAATATTAAAATACAATTTCCTGCTGCCTCCCACCCCTGAGGGATTCAGATTTAGTAGGTCTCCGAGGTATCAGGAACTTCTTAGCAAATTCCCCAAGTGATTCTGAGGGAGATGGTGAAGAACCACCAAGGAGTGGTTGATATACAAACGTCGAAGGCCCTAGAACTCTTCTCCAGTGGATTTCAACTTCATCGATATTTTAACCCGGCTTCCCCAACTGCATTCACATCTGGAGTCCCAATATGTGAGACAGATTTTGTGGGTGTAAATTGCTAAGTCTGAATTGATAACATGCTTACAAAGCTAATCAGCGAGAACAGGGGGCTGTTTTATTGAATACACACATTTGTAGTAGAGGCTGCATTCATAGCAGGTCTAGTCCCTGAACCCTGTGGGGGTTTGCCCTGCTGCAAACATTACCTTGCGAAACAACCAAAACAACCGGTTCACTGGAAAGGTAGACTTGAGGAGGACAAATGTCCTGCAGTTTTTGACTATTCTTTTATTAAGCTGCTCCCCAGATTTGAAAGAACAGGAAAGTGAAGGAGAGAAAATCTATATTTCAAAGTAAAATCACCAGCAATATCTAATAAATGCTTACTTTACTCATAAACACAAAATTCAAAGGAAAAAAAAAATCCCAAACTCACACTAGAAGTTAAAACTCCATAATAGGGTTTCATCACAACTCAAGGGATTACACCTTCACTAATTATTACCCAACTTTTCCCTTGGAGAAAAAAATAGTTGGCAATTTCTCCTGAGTCCTGCCTGGCACAAAATCAAGCATGTAGCACCTGGGCTGCAGTGCTGACCTCCCTGGTACAGTTCGATGTGCACAAACTGTCCAGGCCACTGCTGAACTGGAGCCCCATCGGGAAGAAAAGCCCAGTGGGCAGGCAAGAAGAGCTCACCAGAGCTGTACAAAAAACTTGCTTCTCCAGCAACCCAAGTTAGCCCTCTGGTTGTTTCCAACATTGTGTTTTCTTTTTTTTTTTTTGAAATAGAGTTTTGAAAAGGGCTAAAATACTTTCAGTTCAACTCAGACCCTAGCAGAATATATGGGGTGCCTCCGAGGGACCCCAAGGGACAGTTTGGAAATCACTGTTCTGGTCCATCCTCTTCCCTCCTTTCCCTGTTTTACAAGTAAGGAAACTGAGGCCCAGCAGTATTCAAATGGACTTGCTTAAGGTGATGTGGTCAGTAAGTGCAGGGCCAGAAGAGAATTTAGGCCGTCTGACTTCCTATCTGGCAGTTTTCCTGTGATTCCACATGCCTACTGGCCTTAGGCAAAGAGACCAGCCTGAGCTAAGGTGTGTTTAGGAGTCCTCCTCCCGGTCTGGCCCCTCTCCAGAGCCTTCTCTTGTCTCTCCCCTCTCTGCAGAGCCCCGCCTCCGGTTCACAAGGCCCCTACAGGACGTGGAGGGCAGGGAGCATGGGATTGCTGTGCTGGAGTGTAAAGTACCCAACTCCCGCATCCCGACAGCCTGGTTCCGTGAGGACCAACGGCTGCTGCCCTGCCACAAGTACGAGCAGATTGAAGAGGGCACCGTCCGTCGCCTCATCATCCACAGGCTGAAGGCGGATGACGATGGCGTCTACCTGTGCGAGATGCGGAGCCGGGTGCGCACTGTGGCCAACGTGACGGTCAAAGGTCGGCTGGCCAGTGGGGAGGAGGCCGAGGCTGAGGCTGAGGCAGGTGCTCAGAGTCCAGGCTGATGGATTCCTGTCCACATCTCAGGGCCCATCCTGAAGCGGCTGCCGCGGAAGCTCGATGTCCTGGAGGGAGAGAACGCAGTGCTGCTGGTGGAGACACGAGAGGCTGGGGTTGAGGGGCATTGGAGCCGCGATGGCGAGGAGCTGCCAGCCACCTGCCAGAGCAGCTCCGGCCACATGCATGCCCTAGTCCTTCCAGGAGTCACCCGAGAAGATGCTGGAGAGGTCACCTTTAGCCTGGGCAACTCCCGTACCACCACCCTGCTTAGAGTCAAATGTGAGGGCAGGAAGGCCTCTGAACAGGAGGGCCAGGACGGGAGGGTGACCAGATACCAGAGCCTGGTCGATGAAGTGGATTTAAGATGGAAGGGTTGTGGAGGCCTGAGCAAGGCTGGAACACATTCCCTTCCTTGGTCTCAGGTGTCAAGCACAGTCCCCCGGGACCCCCCGTGTTGGCAGAGATGTTCAAGGGCCACAAGAACACCGTTCTGTTGACGTGGAAGCCTCCCGAACCAGCTCCCGAGACCCCTTTCATCTACCGGCTGGAGCGGCAGGAGGTGGGCTCCGAAGACTGGATCCAGTGCTTCAGCATTGAGAAGGCCGGAGCCGTGGAGGTGCCGGGGGACTGTGTGCCCTCTGAGGGTGACTACCGCTTCCGCGTCTGCACGGTCAGCGAACACGGCCGCAGTCCCCACGTTGTGTTCCATGGTTCTGCTCACCTTGGTGAGTTGGTCCTGCCAGACCCTGCCCGTTGGTGGCCACACCCCAAGTCGTGTCCCCCATCACCCCTCTTCCCTTCCTGGGCCCTCAGTGCCTGCCTCTCATATGCCTTCCATCCGCCAGCCTCTACCCTATGTCACCCTTTCTCATTCTGATGGCTACACTCTGTCCCTGCCTCAGTGCCCACAGCTCGCCTGGTGGCAGGTCTGGAGGATATGCAGGTATACGACGGGGAGGATGCCGTCTTCTCCCTTGATCTCTCCACCATCATCCAGGGCACCTGGTTCCTTAATGGGGAAGAGCTCAAGAGTAATGAACCAGAGGGCCAGGTGGCCCCTGGGGCCCTGCGGTACCGTGTGGAGCAGAAGGGCCTACAGCACAGACTGATCCTGCAAGCAGTCAAACACGAGGACAGCGGGGCCCTGGTGGGTTTCAGCTGCCCTGGTGTGCAGGACTCAGCCGCCCTCACCATCCAAGGTTGGTGCTGGTAGGGACCCGGGTGGGCAGTTAGGGTCAAGAGACCAAAGTGTGATGCTGTTCCCGTTTCTCACATCTGGGCCAGGAGAGTAAGGAGCATCCATGCGATGGGTTCAGATTGAGGGCTCAGGTCCAGAAGGCCAATTTCAGCCCCTATGTACAGGCATGGCACGCCTTGTTATCTTGTCAGCATCCTATCTCAGTTCTCTGGAGTGCATTGTGGCTTACAGAATTCTGTCACATTTGTCATTTCATTTGAGAGACTCTGGCCACTAGTCCCTGACAGCCCACCTGCCCTATTATCTAATAGCTGCGGTTGTCATAGCAACTTCCTACCAGGCAGTCCTAATCACTTTACATAGATTAACACAATCCTCTCGATAGCCCTGTAAGATAGGCTGTTTTGTCATCCCCATTTTCTAGATATGGAAATGAGGCACAGAGAGGTTAAGTGACTTGGCCAAAGTCCCAAAGCTAATGAGTGGTGGTTCTAATTATGAACCCAGGCAGTCTGGCTCCAAATCCTGCTATGCCACCTGCTGATACAGGGAAGGAGAGGGAATGAGGCTTCCCTCAGCAGGATGATTGGGGCTGTGGGGCTGAAAGTTCAAGGAGCATGCATTTGCCATCTCTCCATTGCTAGAGTCTGTAAGGCCAATCAAGGAATCCATTGGCGCCCAAGCACAGGGCCTTGAGGTGATAGCTTCCAGCGCCGCAGGCAGAGGACGACAGGAGCAGCATTCCCAAAATGGGATCCAGGGTCCTGATATCAGAATCACCCGGGGATCCTGCACACTTGGGGTCTAAGAATTCTGCATTTTTAGCAGGCTCCCCAGGAATTCTTATGCACAGGAAAACCACTGCTCCTAAGAGTTAGAGTATAAGCCCCAACCACGCATCTACCACCACACTGAGCACACGCTGGAGAGAGGGGTATTTATCTGTGCTTCTCCCCACGCAGAGAGCCCAGTGCACATCCTGAGCCCCCAGGACAAGGTGTCATTGACCTTCACGACCTCAGAGAGGGTGGTGCTGACCTGTGAGCTCTCACGGGCAGACTTCCCAGCCACCTGGTACAAGGATGGGCAGAAGGTGGAGGAAAGCGAGTCACTGGTGGTGAAGGTGGATGGGCGCAAACACCGCCTGATCCTGCCCAAGGGTGAAGTGCGGGACAGCGGCGAGTTTGAGTGCAGAACGGAAGGGGTCTCGGCCTTCTTCGATGTCACCATCCAAGGTCAGGAACCATGCTAGCCTGGGCTCCTCCAGTGGAGGTTGTTTCTGGGGCCAGGTAACCCCTACCCCCAAGTCTGCCTGCTGGGCAGGGGGTCTCTTCCAGGGAGAGCCCAGTGAACCTGGGGACATGTTTCAGGTCACTCTACACTTGCTCCTTAACCTCTTGTGTACCGAAACCTTCTAGCACACTTGCTTTCCACATACCCTCTGCTGGGTTGTGTGGGGAACAAAATGCAATTAAGAGGGGGAGAGATGGGAGCCGACATTGCCTGGGCAGCTACTCTGAGTCATGTACTAGGCTAAGTACATCCAGTATACACTTTCATTTCATCTTCACAACTAGATGAGGGGCAATATATCTCCAGTTCACAGATAAAGAAATTGAGGCTCTAAGAGGTCGTGTGACTTCCCAGTCATTGTCATAACAGCCAGCAAACACCACAGCTCGGAGTCACACCCGGGCCTGTACTTTTCCAGCTGCCCCAGGTGGCCAAAGTCAACAGAAACATTAAGTGCAGTGGTCCCATGGTTCTCACGAGGCAGACCATGTGGCCACTTTGGGACCACCCTGGAGCTTGTTACAAATGCACATGCCCAGGCCCCCTGGACTGTCCACAGCCAGAATCTCCAGGGTGGAGCCTTGGGGTCCTCGCTCACCAAGTGCTGACTCTCTAGAGGGCAGTCTGGGAGCCACGGAGCACACTCATCTCGCTTTGAGTGGAAGTCCTGTTTTCAACACCGTTGCCAGGAGGTCCTGTGGCCCTGCCCGAATTCACCTGGTGACAGGGAACTCACTGCATGTATGGAGCAGCTGTCCCGCTATTGCCATTTGTTAGGTCATTCTCCACCTCCTATCCATCCTGGGGGCTTCCTTGCAATAGAAGCAGCGAGCATGGCCCTGATGTGGCTTGTGATAGTCACCTGCCTTCAGCCTGGACAAACCGTGGCTGCCACTTACAATTCTTTGAGCCTCCCTCCCTCCATGTTCCCACCCAGCCACCTGTGATCCTCTGGAGACTCACGGAGGAGCACTCAGGTGCCATGTGATCTGCCATGCCCTCAGTATCCCACGTCATCGCCCCTGGGCCCCTCCCAGTGCGCTGTGGAGACTGTGTCTCCTGGCCACACTGTCAGTTCGGGCTCGTGTCCTGTGTGTGTGGGGGTGTCTGTGTGACCCCACCTCTGCTCCCCACCTAGATCCCCCAGTGCACATTGTGGACCCCCGGGAGCATGTGTTTGTACACGCCATCACCTCCGAGTGCGTCATGCTGACGTGTGAGGTGGACCGAGAGGATGCCCCAGTGCGCTGGTACAAGGACGGGCAGGAGGTGGAGGAGAGTGACTTCATAATGCTGGAAAGTGAAGGGCCCCATCACCGCCTGGTGCTGCCTGCCGCCCAGCCCTCAGATGGGGGCGAATTCCAGTGTGTCGCTGGAGAGGAGCGTGCCTACTTCACCGTCACCATCACAGGTGGGGGGCCAGGCGGGTCACGGTGGGACAGGGCAACTGTCACAAGCCACAGTGGGACAGACCTACTGGAGAAGCTGTCACGCTTTCACTCCTAGGTCACTGTCCCCAGCCACTGCCGCCCTTACCCTAGCTGATTGGACCTCCTCTCTTGCTCCTCCACCCGAGATCTAGTCAGACTCAGGAAATGTGTTGCCACCAGCACATTGGTCATGGCTACACCTAGCCCCAGGGAAGCCCTGTCTTCTCCATTCTCCTGAAGACCCCTGCCAAGGGAAACTATGAGGATGCAAATCTGTGGCAGGGCAGGGTCTAGGCCAGGTGGTCCCAGCCATGAGAGGGGTCAGAAGATCTCAGAGGCCTGCAGGAGACCCCAGCTGCATGTGGGGACCCAGCCCTCCTCTCCCCAGTTCTACCCTTCGTACTATCCCTGTCCCAACCCAGAGCATGTGGAGTGTTTCTGTATCTGAGGCTGTCACCATGGTCCCCAGTGTGCTGCACAGCACAGACTGCACAACACAATGCCTGATGTGCTTTGATGACCGTGGGTCTCATTGGCCACGACAGCTATATTCAGGAGACCGAGTGTCTCTAGCTGTAACTGCCTAAGCTGCTGTGAGCCACAGTCCACAGGAGGCCGCTCTTCTTTAGCAGGTAGCCTAGCTTCCATGAGTAGGGACAGGGTCTGGATCAGGGAGGGCAGCAGGGCACACCAGGCCTAGCCCCTCATGCCCAGCGGTGGCTGTCCCTGTCCTCCAGATGTGTCCTCATGGATCGTGTACCCCAGCGGCAAGGTGTATGTGGCAGCTGTGCGCCTGGAGCGCGTGGTGCTGACCTGCGAGCTGTTCCGGCCATGGGCCGAGGTGCGCTGGACCAAGGATGGTGAGGAGGTGGTGGAGAGTCCTGCGCTTCTCCTGCAGAAGGAGGACACTGTCCGCCGCCTAGTGCTGCCCGCCGTCCAGCTCGAGGACTCCGGCGAGTACTTGTGTGAAATCGATGATGAGTCAGCCTCCTTCACTGTCACTGTCACAGGTGTGGGTCCACCCCAACTCTTCAGGGTCACCAGAAGAAAGCCCCAAGCCCTGGGGGAACTGGCCACACATCCCCTACTAGCACATTGGGGAGAGGGCGGCGTGGGCTGTGGGTGCATGTGCCAGGGCTCCTGCCGGGAAGAGCCCAGAGCCCCTCCCTGATGCCCAAGGTCAGAACTGGCCATGTGCCACCAGCTCATTTACTGAGTACTTTTTCTGGGCCAGGTGGTGGGCGTCACTGATGAGTAATGCAGACAGTCCCTGTTCTCAGCTGCCAGTCTAGCGGGAAGGCAGCTGTTAACCAGGGGTCGCAAACGGGCAGTCCCGGGCCCCACGAAGCCCATACATGTGCTTTGTTTGGCCTGCAGAGTCTTACCAAAGTCAGGACAGTTCAAATAACAATCCGGAGTTATGCGTCCTCTTGAAAAAGCCGAAGACCCGGCGGCTCTGGTCACGCTTCCCCCCATGGCGACGAACGGCTGGCACTGAGTAGCAGCGCCCCGTAACCGGGGCCCACATTCCTCCTCGCGCCTCCCTGCCATTCCTTTTTGCCTCACCCCGACCCTTCAGCCACTGACCTAACCAACCTGGCCCCTGTGGGCATTTGAGTTTGCGACCCCTGTGTTAAACCAATAAACGTGCAAATAAATATACAGTGACACCTGGTGCTAAGTGCTGTGAGGGCAGAGGGCTCAGGAGAGCAGAGCAGGCGGATCAGGGAGGGCCTTGGAGAAAGCCGCCATGCTACACACAAGAGCCAGCAACACGCAGACAAACACGGTCGCTTCCTTCCCAAGTGCACAAGGTCTCAGGGTGTGGGTTGTTGAACGCCACCATAGAGAGCCCGAGACTGGGGGCTGCTGTCCTGAGGGGCCTGAGCAGGAAATTCCTTCAAAGCTGATACTGGAGCAGGAGCCGAGCTGATGGGGCTGGGTGTGGCCAGGAGGTTGGAGGGGGATGTTCGAGTCAGGGGTAGCGGGGAAGCACAGGACCATTACAGAAGTGACTCTGGGGCTAGGGCTCACAGTACCAATCTCAGTGTGTGTAGGGGGTCAGAGGTCGTAGGACCACCTAGGCAGCTCTGGGTGGCACAGAAGAACCCCAGTGGCTGCACTGGAGTGTTCATCCTACTGCTGGCACAGGCCTGTCATCCTCTCCTCCTCCCTGCCCCAGTTCAGCCTGAGCTGCTCCCCAGTCCCTGCACCCCAGATAGTACAGCCTGGCACACGTAAGCCACAATGCCAAAGAGGCCTTCTGCACGTGTTCTGTCCTTCACCCTCTCCCACCCCCAGTCCTGGCCAGACATCATAGCCACCGCCGAGCAAATTCCAGCCTATACCACACTCTTCACAGGGAAGTTCACACAAATACCACCTCTGCCCCAGGCCAGAGTGAATCAAGTCTGATGCCAGGCTGAGGTCCCAGGGCCATGCAGGAGGCTGAGGTCCCAGGGCCATGCAGACACCCAAGCCACCATCACTACACCCTGTGCTCACCCACCACCCCATCCCCTCCCCCAATCCTTGGGCAGCTGACTCTGTAATCTCCTGGCCTTGCTGGGCCCCGGAAAACCAGCCTGCATCCTCCAGCCTCTTAGAGCAAGCCCATTTGGGCAGGTGGGTTGTGTGGGCCCAAGGCAGGAGCCCCCGTGGAGGCGGACGGCTGAGTGCGTGCTTGTGGGTGCGTCTGCCCACGCATCCCCTACAAAACCGGGAAGCTAGCAGTTCCTCTGCCCAGCCACAAGGGGGCCAAACGCTAACGGAGTGCTAAAGTCTCCTGGAAATTTGGAAGATTCTGGGGGACCACCCCAGCATGGGTGCGTCGGCAGACGTGGCTCAAGGTACTGGTCACCTGCAATACTGACGTGGCTCCCTTTCTGTGTAGGAGTGACCAGTGCTTGGAGATGAGCTCCCAGAACCAGCATTTAGCATCACTGGGGAACTCTGGGACAGGTGCTGGCAACTCTAATGCACAGATGCAGAAGGCATTGCTGAGTTCCTGCAAACCTTGGCTTTGAATTCCTACCACTGCCTGCGGAGTCTGAGCCTCCCTTTAACAGATGGCATTTCTTCCTCCTGCCCTAGAGTAGATGTAGCCAGCTGTGACCTTAAGAAAGTTAATCACTCTGTGCCCTGGTTCCCTCACCTGGAAAATGGGGGATAACGCAATACCCACCTCCTAGGATTGCCGTGAGGGTCACTAAGTCTAGTGCTTAGGACTGTCTCCTGGAACCTCGGGAAGCAGTGATAAGTGTTTGCTATTACAGATCCACCCTCCTTTATCCACAATTCTGAAATTCAAAAAACTCTCACAAAGTTTTTTCACAAGTTTGGTATTCAAAGTCATTTCAGTAAAACCTGACCTTGACCACCGGGTAGCTGTTTCTACTCTTTCTCCTGCTTAGGGTGAATAGAGCTCTATCTTTATTGTGTAAGATGGACATATCTTTTAATGTGTCCTGCTTAGGGCGAATGTAATATGTTACTCCGCAGAAGTGTCGATGTGAGCGATGATGGAGGATGCCCCAGTGGGGGCTGAGGGAGGCGTACGGTATATGATAAATGCATCTTTCTGGAATCCAAAGCATTCCAGATTGTGTAACACCTCTGGCCCCAGGGATTTCAGAGAACAGATTGTGGACCTATTATTGCTTATTATAATTATACTTTTTACTCTTACTATCATGTGGGTGACAGTTTGTGACAGCCTGTGGTTGCATCCCCTCTGCAGAGCCCCCGGTGCGGATCATATACCCCCGGGATGAGGTGACCTTGATCGCTGTGACCTTGGAGTGCGTGGTGCTGATGTGTGAGCTGTCCCGGGAGGATGCTCCTGTGCGCTGGTACAAGGATGGGCTGGAGGTGGAGGAGAGCGAGGCCCTGGTGCTGGAGAGGGACGGGCCACGCTGCCGCCTGGTGCTGCCGGCTGCCCTGCCCGAGGATGGGGGCGAGTTTGTGTGTGACGCTGGAGATGACTCAGCCTTCTTCACTGTCACTGTCACAGGTGGGCAGTCTTTGGGGCACCCCAGGGAGGTAAAGAGGCAAGGGGCTGAGTGACAAGCACCGAACTAGCACTACTCCTCACCCCCACATCCCCTTCCTCTTCTCTAGTCACCTCATTCTCAGCCATCAGAGAGTCCTGCTTGCCCAAATCAGGTTGGGACAGTGACCAGAGGCCTGGTGGGAGGGGACCCAGCATTTATGACCATTCATTCATTCATTCATTCAACAAATACTTACTGAGTAACTACTATATGCTCGCAGTGTTCTGCATGCTGGAGATATAGTAGTGAACCAGTAAGACAAAACCTCCTGCCTCCATGGAACTTGCACTCTAGTGAGAGTGGACAGACAAAAATAAGCAAAACAGATGGTTTGTCAGGAAGTGATAAATGCATTGGAGGCAAAGCAGGGAAAGGGGATAGGAAGTGGGGTGGGTGTAGAGTGGGGTTTGCAGTGGGTCAAGTGGATCCGGGTGTGAGTCCAAATCTGCCTCTTTCTGTGTGATCTTGGGCAAGTCAATTTCCTCTAAAGAGGCCTCGGGCCCTCATCTGTAAAGTGATGGGGCGCCTCCTGGGGGGCGGTCGGGGTAACTGAGAAAAGAGCTGCAGTGTGCTTGGCACAGAGCCTGGCACACGGCAGGTGCCCCAGGGACTGCGCCTGGCACCATTCCCTAGAGCTGTGCTGCAGGGGGAGAGGGCTGGGAATCTGGCGGGTCAGGCAGGGAGAGGTCAGCTGGCCGAGCCCATGTGCCTCCTCTCTCTGTCCCCACCAGCCCCACCAGAGAGGATTGTGCACCCAGCAGCCCGCTGCCTGGATCTACAGTTTGGAACACCAGGGCGCGTGGAGCTGCGCTGTGAGGTGGCTCCTGCTGGGTCCCAGGTGCGCTGGTACAAGGATGGGCTAGAGGTGGAGGCATCAGAAGCCCTGCAGTTGGGCGCTGAGGGGCCCGCCCGCACCTTGACCATGCCGCATGCCCAGCCTGAGGATGCTGGAGAGTATGTGTGTGAGACCCGTGACGAAGCCATCACCTTCAACGTCAGCCTGGCTGGTGAGTGCTCCTGGCCAGCCCAGGACAGGGAGGCAGGGGCAAGCACAGGCTGACACCCTCCTCTCTCTGTCCAGAGTCACCAGTGCAGTTCCTTGCCCCAGAGGCAGCCCCTAGCCCACTGTGTGTGGCCCCTGGGGAGCCAGTGGTGCTGAGCTGTGAACTGTCTCGGGCTAGTGCCCCTGTGTTCTGGAGCCACAATGGGAGGCCTGTTCAGGAGGGTGACGGCCTGGAGCTCCACACGGAGGGCCCCCGCCGTGTCCTCTGCATCCGGGCTGCAGGCCTAGCCCATGCAGGCGTCTACACCTGCCAGTCCGGGGCAGCCCCAGGAGCCCCAAGCGTCAGCTTCACTGTCCAGGTGGCTGGTGAGTATAGTCTGGGCAGAATGCCTGAGAGAAGCACCCCAACACCCATAGGTTTCCCCACTTTTTGAGCACGCCTTATCCAGCCCTTGCCCCCCCTCCCTCAGTGCCTTTCCCCCTCTTGCCTGCCACTGCCCCCTCATAGCCTCAAGCCTCTCCTCCCAGTGACCCCCAGCTCTGACCCCACAGAGCCCCCCATGCGGGTGGTGGCCCCCGAGGCAGCACAGACGAGGGTTCGAAGCACCCCAGGCGGGGACCTAGAGCTCGTGGTGCACCTCTCTGGGCCGGGGGGCCCTGTGCGCTGGTACAAGGACGGGGAGCGACTGGCGAGCCAGGGGCGGGTGCAGCTGGAGCAGGCCGGGGCCAGGCAGGTGCTGCGGGTGCAGGGGGCGCGGAGCGGGGACGCTGGGGAGTACCTGTGCGACGCGACCCAGGACAGCCGCATCTTCCTCGTCAGCGTGGAAGGTAATAGAGCACTCCTCACACCCTGTGGGCCCTGGCACCCCAAGGACCACCCCCCGCCATTCTAGGGCCCAGTCATCCCTCCACCCCTGCCTCGCTGCCTCTGGCTCCACCCAGTGCATGCGTGGCTATTACGTGGATGCGGGCTTACGGCTCCTTTTTCCAGAAACCCTCAGATAGGAGGAGACATAGCCCACCCAGCGGTTAAAAGCAGGGGCTCTGGAGTCGACCCACCCAGGTTCTAACCTGGATTCTGGGCCCCAGTAGTTGTGTGACATTGGCCAAGTTTCTTCACCTCTCTGAGCCCCAGCTCCGGAATGAGGGGACAGTGCTGGTCTTAGAGGCCCATCATGACAAGTAAATGCTATAAATAGGGTTCATGGCAAATGATCTGCTATTACTAGGGAGTCGGGGGGAGGGGGGCGCCAGGCCAGGATTGACAGGAGCTGGTCAAAAAGAGTGGCAGGGAGTTGGCATCTTGTCTTTTGAGATGCCCCCCATGGCTGACGCACAGTAGTTCCTCACGGAAGGTTTGTTAGGTGGCTGGGGAATGAGGGCCCATACCCTGAGGAGGGGATGAAAAGGAGGGAGGGGGGCAGACCCAGCCCAGCTCACTGCCTGGCCCCACCCTCCAGAGCCGCTGCCGGTGAAGCTGGTCTCAGAGTTGACACCGCTAACTGTCCATGAGGGCGATGATGCCACATTCCGGTGTGAAGTCTCCCCACCAGATGCCGATGTAACCTGGCTGCGCAATGGGGCTGTTGTCACTCCAGGGCCCCAGCTGGAGATGGCCCAGAATGGCTCAAGCCGCACCCTGACGTTACGAAGCTGCCAGCTGGGGGACTCGGGGACCGTGACTGTACAGGCTGGGAGCACAGCCACAAGTGCCCGGCTCCACGTTCGAGGTTTGGTCCTGACGAAGACGAAATGCCCTGTTCCCTGCACCCGTACAGCCTTGCCCTTCTGCTAGGGACAGGCCAGTGGGACAGTGCAGGGGCCAGCCCCCAGCCCCTGCCAGGCTCCAAGCCTCCTCCCTCTTCCCCACCAGAGACAGAGCTGCTGTTCCTGCGGCGGCTGCAGGACGTGCGGGCAGAGGAAGGCCAGGACGTTTGCCTCGAGGTGGAGACAGGCCGAGTGGGTGCAGCCGGGGCCGTGCGCTGGGTACGAGGTGGGGAGCCCCTGCCCCAAGACTCTCGCCTGTCCATGGCCCAGGATGGCCACATCCACCGCCTCTTCATCCACGGCGTCATACTGGCCGACCAGGGCATCTACGGCTGTGAGAGCCACCACGACCGCACCCTGGCCAGGCTCAGCGTGAGGCGTGAGTGCCCCGTCCTGTCCTAACACATCACCAGCCCCACAGCACAGCCCTTCCCGGCTGTCCCAGAACCCTTCGGACCCCCACCAAAGTGCCCCTCACCACTGAGGAACCTGCAGCAGCCTGCCCAAAGCAAACCTTTTCTTTTTCTAACGTTTTCTAGTTACCTTAGAAGTCCGTGTGGATTTTGCATTGCATTTCCTATTTCCAAGTTGGCTTTGCTATAAACATAAATATTGTACTCCAGAAAGACTTGCCGCACTGGTCTTTCAGTCACGGGCCCCAGGGATACACGTGCCCACTTAAGGAGCAGGGATGGCTGGCAAATAGCACCCGCATCGCCCCTGCCAAGCTCAAGCCCTGTATTACCTGGGTGACCTCATGCAAGTTACCTAACTTCTTTGGGCCAAGTCTCCTTAAAAATGGGGCTATCCCTTCCTCAAGGGTCTTTGAGCACATTAACTGAGATAACATGAAAAATATCCACACACAGCTGGGTGAAGGGTTGTCATTGGCGATACATACTCTCTCTTAATTTATTTTGTTCATGTCATTGTCACGATAAGCCCATGTCCCAATGCTATTTACTTTGTACAATTGGGACTAGTGCCCAGAGAGGTCAAGCAGTTTGCCAAAGATCACACAGCACACCAACTATGTGGTAGAGCTAGGTACCAACCCCGGTGTGTCTGACTTCAAATTCCATGCTCCTTCTGGTGTCACAGCACCCCTCACCCAGACTCCGAACCCCCGTAGCCACACTCACCCCTTTCCTGTGTCCTCCTCTCCTAACCCCAATATGGCGCCCCCACCAAGTCTGGCCGGCTGTGCTCCCTTCGTCCTGCACCCTGGCTCTGAACTCCTTTTATCAGGGCCTTAGGTGGGCTGTTGGGAAGTGCAGGCAGGGCTGGGGTGGGTGAGCCCCTGCAGCCCCTGCCTGAGCTAGAGGCCTCATCCTCCCTCTCTCCCACCTCCTCCCACCAGCAAGGCAGCTGAAGGTGCTGCGGCCTCTGGAAGATGTGACTGTCAGTGAGGGAGGCAGTGCCACCTTCCAGCTGGAGCTTTCCCAGGAGGGTGTGACTGGGGAGTGGGCCCGAGGTGGAATCCGGCTGCAGCCGGGACCCAAGTGCCACATTCACGCGGAGGGCCACACTCACCGTCTGGTACTGAATGGACTGGGCTTGGCCGACTCGGGCTGTGTCTCCTTCACGGTGGATTCCCTGCGCTGTGCAGCCAGACTCACTGTGAGAGGTGTGACCTCGAAGACTACAACCTGCCTGGTGACCTGTGTGGCCCTATTGATACCCTGGGTGTGACTACTGAGCCCTCTGCACGTGTGGCCCCCACTGACCATGTTTGTCCCAATGTGGTCTTTACTGACCTGCCTGCAAGAGTGTGGCTCCCCTGACCCTTTGGCCCTGTGTGGCCCCAGTGACTGCACTGCCTGAGTGTGGCTCCTCTGACCACTCCAGTCCCGTGTAGACACTGGCTGCCCCATGCCCTGCAAACCACTGACCATGCCGCTGTGAGCATGCCTATGCTGGTGTGGTCCCTACTGTCTACCTGCCTGCATGTGGCCCCACCGACTACTCAGTGACCCCACTGACCATGCTGCCTGCCAGGGCCCTCTCTGCCTGCCTGAGTGTGTCCTGTGACCGCTCCAGTCCGTCCAGCCCACTGACTGTGCCTGTCTAAGGGTGACTGCACTAACAACTCTGCATGATTGTCCCCCATTTTTAAGTCCCAGCATGTTCCCCACTGACCATGCCTGCTGTAGGGCCCCCCACTGTGTCCCCACTGACCAGTGTCTCCTACTGTCCACTCCAGCCAAGCATGATTCACTGACCATACCCACCTATGGGTGGCTCCACTCACATCTCCGCTCTAGTTTTCCAATTCCCCCCTAGCCTCCAGCGTGTCTCCCACTAACAACCTCAGAATGTGACTCCTAGTTGGCTGCTTCTACCTCATTGACTCTCTGGCCCTTCTGTGTCCCCCACTGACCAGTATCCTTAGCATCCTTCTTGGATGATTTGTCCCGGCACCTCCCTCACAGTGGCTTCCACTGATCACCTTGTCTAGATGTGTCCACTATTGACTGCTTGTGCCTAAGTGTGTCCTTGTCCCTGCAAGCTGGGTCCCCATCCTGCCCTTACCCTTGCTCCCTCTGCATTGTCCTCCGTCTCCCACTCCCAGAGGTCCCAGTGACCATTGTGCGGGGGCCGCAGGACCTAGAGGTGACAGAGGGCGACACAGCTACGTTTGAGTGCGAGCTTTCCCAAACCTTGGCTGATGTTACCTGGGAGAAGGTCAGAACCCAGCCCAAACCACTACAGCATAACAACAACAATAATAATGCCCCAGACAGAAACAACTAATACGCACGGAGTGGATGTGTGCCAAGATTGACGTTACATTTAATCCTTTAACCCTTACAAGCCCGGGAGGCAGGTCTTGTTATCATCTATGAAGAAACTGATGCACATTGGGGAGAAGTTACCTGCCCAATGGCAGACAAAAGGGGTAGCCCATATTTGAGTCCAGGTTTGCCTAATTCCAGAATCGGCGCCCATGCCGTGTGGTCGGTATCTGGCCCTGGGCTTCCTGAGCCTGTGGTGCCCCTTCGTGGCACTAACGTCACGAAAGGGTGACATCTTCTCTAAGAAGTTCCTGGGGCAGCCCCAAAGGCGCGGGACAGCTCGACCCAGCCTGGGGAACACGAGACACGCATAAACGCGCCTAGAGACCACTCGATATCAACAGAGGGCGCCGCCGCCTTCCAGGGCCACGCCCTCTGTGCCCAGCCCCGCTCGCCCTGACTCTCTGCAACTCCCGCCTCTAGGACGGGCGCGCGCTCACCCCCAGCGCTCGGCTCCGGCTCCAGGCCCTCGGCACGCGCCGCCTTCTTCAGCTGCGGCGTTGCAGCCACTCGGACGCCGGGACCTACAGCTGCGCGGTGGGGACGGCCTGTGCCGGGCCTGTCCGCCTGACAGTGCGCGGTGGGTATGGGGCGATGCTGGGGCAGGGCACTGCTTGGGACACTGGAGTCGCGGACCGGTTCTTTTCCGGGGGCTGACCCTGGGTGCTTCTACAGAGGGGGGGAGTGGGCGTGGCCTGTCCCGCCCCGCCCCCACTTCACGCCCCGGACTCCGCCCCCCAGAGCGCACAGTGGCTGTGCTCTCCGAGCTCCGGTCGGTGAGCGCCCGCGAAGGTGACGGAGCCACGTTCGAGTGCACGGTGTCGGAGGCCGAGACCACGGGGCGCTGGGAGCTCGGAGGCTACCCCCTGAGACCTGGAGGCCGCGTCCGCATCCGACAGGAAGGTCCGGCCGCCTTTCCACGCTCTCTAGCCCCTTGCTGTCCCGACCTAGGCTCAGACAGACCCCGCCCCACCAGGATAAGCCCCGCCTCCGGCCCGAACGGACCCCGCCCCACGATCCTTCTCCCGGCCCTTCTCCCGCCCCCCAGTTTTTCCCCCGCCCTCAGCTCTGAGTCCTGGACCGCTGCTCTTCCCCCTCCGCATCCCGGTGCAGCCCACCCTAGCGCACATTTAAGGCGTCCGAACCGACCCAGGGGCCTTCTCCGGCCCCACTCTCATCCCGGAACCCTCCTCAGAGGCGGCTTCGGCCTCGCTAGCGCCCCCCTCACCCCCAGGGAAGAAACATATTCTGGTGCTGAGAGAATTGCGCGCCGAGGACGCCGGTGAAGTCCGCTTCCAGGCGGGTCCCGCCCAGTCCTTGGCTCTATTGGAGGTGGAGGGTAAGCAACTAGGGTTAAGGCGACAGGGAAGGGGACATCATCTCCTGCCCTGGGACTGATGGACTGGCGGCTGGTGCTAGGAATGCTCCCTCCCTCCCCCTGTGGGACTCTCCTGGGGCAGGTCACGGAAGGGCAGCGCGTTTCCTGGGGAAGGGACTTTGGGTTGGAGGTACAGAAAACAGACCGGTGGCATGGAGGGCTGAGGCCAGGAGTGGAGCCCACAGGGAGGGAAGCTGCGCCTCTCCTCCTGGAGGCCATGCGTGTCCCTAGTAACTTAAGCCCCTCATCCCCAGCATTGCCTCTCCAGATGTGCCGCCGCCCCCCTCTCGAGAAGACAGTTCTGGTGGGCCGCCGGGCGGTGCTAGAGGTGACTGTGTCCCGCTTGGGTGGCCACGTGTGCTGGTTGCGGGAGGGGGTCGAGCTGTGCCCAGGAGACAAGTATGAGATGCGCAGCCACGGCCCCACCCACAGCCTGGTCATCCATGACGTGCGACCTGAGGACCAGGGCGCTTACTGCTGCCAGGCGGGCCAGGACAGTGCCCACACACGGCTGCTGGTAGAGGGTGAGTAAATCCAATTGGGCAGAGGTCAGAGGGGCAGGAGGGGTCGCCTGGGAGCTGGTGGGCTAAGACACACCTATGGGAGGCTTCCCAGGACTTCGGGTAGCAGTCGGTTCTGGGATGTGTTGGGCTGAGGATTGGAGGGGACCCTGAGTTCTCAACAGGAACCTCTTGGTTCAAGTCAGCTGTTCTCACTCTTCCACACCCCTTGCCCCTTCCTGTCTGGGCATCTCACTCCCTGCTGCCTCTGGACCACATTTGTCTCTCCTGAACACCTCCATTTCTGCCAGTTCCTCTCTTTCCCACCTACCCACCCCTGGTCTGTGCCCTCAACCTGTCCCCCCCTCACTTCCCACCTCCCATCCCTGACCCCACTCTCTGCTGCCCAGCTGGCTTCTGCCCATCTCAGCAAGTTCAACATCAGCCTGGGCAGAGGGCTCCTAAGCTAGTCCCATTTCTTTCCTCTTCCACATAGGAGATGCCCCACCCTCTACCCCAAATCCCTTCATTCCCTTCAGATGCCAGGCTTTGCCCCACCCCTAACTGACCCCCCACTTTCCTGCCCCCACAACCCTGACAGAGTCCTAGAAAGGGTACGGCAGAGGCTAAGGGCCCAACTCTTCCTGTGTGGGTGCCCAGGCTCTGCCAGAGGAGAGGAAGGTGGTACCCACTATCTCCCCAGCCCCACATGGAGTCATTCCTCTGCAGGTGACTAGGAGGATGGAACCAGGCCAGGCAGGTGCCCTTGGACAGCTTGGAAGGCGTGTGCCCTTGCCCTGGGCAGGGGTGGGAAGACAGGGAAACCAGAAGTGTCAGGAAACAATAAAAGTGCTACAGCTCATTTCCCTGTCTCTCTGTGTGACAGTGGGAGGGCAGACTTTGCCTGGAGCCCCTGTGTAATGAGTGCACAGGGGACCAAGGGCTGCAGTACTTCCAACTTGGCCCATGGAAGTGCCAGCCACTGAAGACCACCATTCCTGGCAGAGGCCATGCAGTTTGGCACATTTATAAAAGATGTAAAACAGAGAGTGAGGTTGGGGGAGACAGAAGCATGAGGTGTCCAGAGTGGTATGACAGACACCAGACATGCACCGTGCATTTATGCCCCCCAGCCCCCTTCCCAACCCAGCCCAGAGCAGAACCCCCCACCCCCATCCCCTGCCTCTGCCCTCAGGCTGGTGGCTTTGCAGATGCCAGGGGACCAGGCTGAGGGGTGCTGCCGTTTGCCCCAAGGACTAGGACAAGAACCCTTAGATGAGTCTGGTTGGGAGGTGGAGCGATGGGAGAGGAAGGCAGACCTTCTCCACTTAGACATGCAGGAGAGTGGTCCATGGGACCCCAGCAGTGGGAGAGGAGGTGTAGCCAACCCTGGAGAAGCCCTACCAATCAGAAATCTAAGGCAAGGGTCCCAGTGTCCCCTCCAAGCCTACCCCCCACACACACACGAACACACAGGCAACATACTCACAACCCTGAGCACACTCCAATTGGGGCTTATACCCCAAGTCCCTCAGGAGCCCCTTCGGAGCTTGGGAGGGGGGTTTCCCCTCAGGCCAGGCCTAGCCTGAGGCAGATCCTCCCTCTAGTGGCCAGGCCAGCCCTCTCCAGGGAGGGGAGAGGGACAGCCAAAGGCTGCAGGGCCAGGGGGCTGGGTGGTGGCCTGGCAGGCCTCCCCAAGCTGGCAGAGCTGGTGACTGCAGAGTCTAGATAGGCAGGGATACTGCTATACCCGCACAGGCGGGCCTGAGCAGGCTGTCAGTGGCCCCCGGGACCCGTACTCATAGTCCGCGTCTGTGGGCGAGGCCATGAAGGAGCTCAGTGAGCTGCCCGTCTGCCGGTCTCGGAAGCTCTGGATGTAGCTCTGTGCGGGAGTAAACGTAGGTGTGAGAGTTCCATTGCAGATTGCTGCCCTGAAAGCCACCTCTTCCTGTACCCCCAAAAGCCTACTCTCCCCCAGACTGCCGTAGACCCAGGACTTCACCACACCCGGCATTTCTACCACATACCACATCCCACTTAAAATCCATACTCAGGACATCTTTCCCCCAATCCCAAAGCTGGGCCTACCAGGCCCCTGGTGCAAGGGATCCAATGGGTGGACAAACAGCAGGTTGTCTAGACAGTGACCAGCTCCCGGGGAAAGCCCAGTCCTGCTTGGAGGAGTCTGCACACTTTCTTCTCCCCCATCTGGGCTGGAGGGGCTCAGGGCGCTCACCGGTGAGAGGACATCCCCATTGAAGCGTTTGATGGGCACTGGCCTGCGCCGATAAGCAGGGTCAGGGGGCCCGGGCCTTGGAGGAGCCCGGGGACCTCTGGGGGGAGCCCGAGGGGGTCTCTTTTTCCGCCGTTTCTCCTTGCGCTCTTCCTGCTGCCGAATCCGCATCAACTGTACACGTCGTCGCTGCCGGCTGATGACCACTGTGGAAGGATGCACAGAGAAGGGTCTCTGAGGCCCATGTGCCTCATCACCCCCAAGCCCTCCCTCTCTCTTCCCACCTGGAGGCTCCAGGCTTCCAGATTCCCCTTATCCCGCCCCTGCTCCCACCCCATCACTTCCTTTCTTGGTCTCCCACCTCTCAGATGGGACTTCCTGCTGTTGTTCTTTTCTTCCAAAGGTCTTTATGGAAGATTCATAGACTTCTAGGTATCCCCTTCCCACTGTCACCCCTCTCCCAATCCTGAGCCATAGGTGGCTCACCTAGGCCAGCACCATCATCTTTGCATCAGACAACTGCAGCTGCTTCCTCACTGGTTTCCCCCTCTGTGCTAGCCTCCCTCCAGTGCTTTTGACACTCAGCAGCAGAATGAGCACTCCAAGAGCTAAATTAGAATCTATCCTCCCCTAGAATCTATCCTCACCTTCCAATGGCATCTCATTGTCCTAATAAAATGCAGAGTCCTCATCATGGCCCAGAGGACCTACATGATCAGCCTGACTCCCAAACTTCACTTACCACACTCCAGCCCCACTTCCTCAAACTAGCCAAGCTCATTCCTTCCCAGGGCCCTCCCCCTCACTATCCCTCTTCTTTAGTTCTTTGCATGCCTGGCCCCTTATCCTTCAGATCTCTGCTTACCTGTCGCCTCCTTCAAGCAACCTTCCTTGGCCACCCTATTATAATAGCCTCCACAGGACACTCTTTCACATTATATCACATATGTCTTTCATATCACTCTGCACAATGAATTATCTTGTTTGTTTGCACGTCTGTTGTCTATCTCCTGCCCACCCTGAATGTACGCATTAAGGACAGGGACCTTTTCCGTTTTATCTCTGCTGTATCCTCAGTGCCTGGAATGAGGTTAGCACAGAGCTCATACATCATTCCATACATTGTTGTGGAATGAATGGTTGAGCTTGGGTCCTATCCTCCCATACCCTGAGCAAGTCAGTTTTCTAACCCCATTGAGGCCTTCTGCTGCTGGTGTGTACAGCTTCTGTCCCCCACTCCCTAGGCACTCAGCCCCCTACCCACCCCTGGCCATCCACTCCTATCATGCCCACCTTGGCCTCTGCCCTCTCACCTTCTGTGTGGGAGTCCCCCTCGGCGGTCACCCGCCACTGCACCAGAACACCCATCAGGCTGAGCAGGGGCCAGAGTGCCAGCAGGGCCCAGCTCCGCCAGCAGAGGGCAGGCACGGGGGCAGCCCGTAGACGCTCCACCACGTAGCGCCCCAGCAGTAGCAGCTCGGCAAAGTAGTCTGCGGCGGTGGCGATGAGCGCAGCACCAGTCACGGCGGTGGCCAGGGTGGTGAGTAGGCGGGGCCAGCGCAGAGTGAGCAGGGCACAGAGCAGGCCGCCCCCCAGCAGCAGCCCCAGAGGACCCCACACAGAGCCTGGCTGGTAGTAGGGTGCGGAGCCCAGTAGGGCCGCAGCGGCGAGCAGCAGCCCGAGCAGCAGCCCCACCAGGAAGAGGCCCACGCTGCGCACCAGCATGGCCACCAGTCCGCAGAGCAGCCCGATGCCCAGCGCAATGCCCGCGCTCGCCCCAGCACTCAGCTGTGTCTCCAGCACCCGCTCTCGGTAGCACAGGAGGAAGATGACCACTGAGCCAAACAGCAACCCAGTGAGGAAGAGCACTGCCTTGAAGCAGCGGTAACCTAGAGGGGAACAGGGGCTAGTAAGGGGCCAAAATGAGGTCATCAGGCTGGAGGGAGGAGGTCAGAGGGGTCAGGGACATAGGATCACAAGGGAACCAGAGACAAAGATACTAAGATCAGAGAATTGGGGTTCACTGGGTCATGAGGGCATTAGTGATAGGGCCGTTGAGGTCAGGGGAGGTCAGAGAGATATGGCCATTGGGGGCCACTGGAAAAACAGGCATAATCATTGAGATAATGATGTGGGGTCTTTGAGGGTCACAGGAGTCAGGACAGATCATCAGAGTCAAGAGTGAATCAATAATGGAGTATTGGAGTCTTTGGGATCACAGGAGTCACAGGGAGATCAGCAAAAAAGTCATTGGGAGGCTGGGCATGGTGTCTCATGCCTGTAATCCAAGTGCTTTGGGAAGCTGAGGCAGAAGGATCACTTGAGGCCAGGAGTTTGAGACCAGTCTGGGGAACATAGCACAACCTTGTCACCATAAAATATCTTTTAAAATTAGCTGGTGTGGTGGCACATGCCTGTAATCCCAGCTACTCAGGAGGCTGAGGCAGGAGGATCACTTGAGCCCAGGAGCTTGAGGCTACAATGAGCTATGATTGCACCGCTGCACTCCAGCCTGGGTGACAGAGTAAGGCCCTGTCTCAAAAGAAAACAACAACAAAAAAGAGCCATTGGGCACTTTGGGGAGGGATTATTCAGAGACAGGAGGTATTTGGAAATCAGAAAGAACTTGAGTGATGGAGGTCACACAGGTTCAGAAAGATGAGGTCTTTGAGGGGTTACAGGGCTTCAGAGATAGGGCATCATTGGAAGGTTACAAAAGACAGTCGCAGGGTTATTGGGGAGGAGTTCCAGGTCTTTGCAGGTCAGAAGAGTTGACAGAAATGGAATCATCGAGAGTATTAAAGGGTTTCTGAGAGATAGGAACACTGAGGTAAAAAAAAAAATGGGATTATTGAGATCACAATATAGGGAGGGGTGATCAGATGATGAGGCTATGGGGATCAGAGCTAGGAGTAATAGTGGGAGTCAGAGGAATGGAAAGTAATGAGGTAGTGAGGGTCATGGAGGTCACTAGGGCTTATATGGGGTGATAGGGAATTAAAGAAGGGGAAATAGTCATTCTGGAGTTTCAGAAATAAGGAAGTTAGAGGCCCACTAGGCCCATTAGAGATACCTGAAAGGTGAGGGAGGTGTAGACCCTGAACAGTTGGGAAGATGGAAGTCAGAGATGGAGGTTCAAGGGGTCAGGGACAGTCAAAGAGAAAGATAATAAAGAGGAGATTCTGTTCTAGGAATGAGGGGAAGTATCAGAGTCCAGGGGGCTCTGAGGTCAGAGAGAGGAGTAGAGCATGGACAAGGGCTCAGAGTCTAAGAGCTTGGGAATAGTGGCATCCAAGAGAGGTAGGCTGTCAGGCAAGCCCAGGAGAGGAAATATGGGGCTGTACTGAGCAACATGCAGAGAGAGTGGGTATGGATAGTGGAGGGGGTGAGATGATACAGACTCCTTGGAGGCCCAGAACGTGTCCTGAACCCTTGTAGTGGGCACTTCTTCCTGCCTACTCTGCAGTTGTTCAGCTCAGAGTTTGGGGGAGGAATGGGTGGGACCATCTGGCTCCCATCTACCCACCCATTCTAGGGGGAGGTATGGAGGCTGCAGAGCACACATCTTGCACTACCTCTGCCCAGCCTGGAACCCAACCCCTCTGGCCTCCTTTGCCCCACTGATTCCAGTTACCTATAACCCTCCTCTTAGAGGCTTCCCTTGGGCCCCCAGCCCATAAAGCTCACTTTCCTCTCTGAGGTTCTGTAACTCTTGCTATAGAGTCAGTGAGCACTTACTCCATGCTGCCACTATCCCACAAGGCACCTTTGTGCAAATTAGAAAAAGGGGTGCCTTTCTCTAGGCAAAGCACCCTTGTGCCAAGGACTAGAATTTGTCAAGTAGAGCATGAGCTGGATTTCAGCCCCCACTTGCCTATTCAACTGAGCTCCCCTGTGCGGTACCCATTCTGTACAACATTTCACAACATTTCACCATCCAGCCTACTCTAATATGTATCATAGGTGTGAATGTTCGGGAGTCTCTCTCCCCTGTCAGACAATATGTCCTATGGTAAGGGACCATGTTTAATAACCCTACTAAGTGTTTTTAGTGCCTACCTAGCACAGGGACCAAACACATCTTCACCACAATAGCTACTATTTATTGAGTGCCTATTAATTCTTATAACAACCCTATGTGAGACAAATATCATTGTTCCCATTGTTCAGATGACAAAACTGAGGTTCAGACAAGTTAATGTACCCAAAGCATCAAAATTAGTAAGTGCAAAGCTAGGTTCAAACTCAAGCATGTTTAATTTAAAAACATGTGTCCTCTAGAATCTAGAGTAGAGATGATCTATGAACATGAATGGGATGAAAAAAAGAGAAAAGAAAGATAGTTATTAATGATGGTGGGGGGGTTCAGAGAAGATTTGGGGGGCCAGAAAAAGAACTCGGGGAGCCCAGGTGAGGGTTGAGATGGGGATCTCACCGAAGAAGCAGTAGACGACTCCAAACAAACAGCACATGATGCAGACGAGCGCGGGCAGTGCCTGGTACCTGCGCTCCAGGGGCTGTTCACAAGGTGCACCCCAGAAGGTGTCATCTGGATCAGGGGGCAGCAGCTGGAACCGCAGTGTTGCCTCAGTGCCCGGCATAGTGCTGGGAACGGAAGGGAGTCAACCTCCCAGGTTAACCTGACAGAGGGGAAATTGGTGTCAAGGAGGAGTCCTGGGTCCTCACCAGGATGGGGGTGGGAGTGGGAGTGGGAGAACTCAGCAAGGACACAGTGGACAAAGGAGTGGTGCCCACATCATGCAGCTCTGGAAGCATCCCCGGGGTGCAGGGCAGAGAGAAAGGGAGACAAAAGTGTCTGGCTAGAGGGGACTGGGATGAAGTTAAAAGGGGCACAGGGAGATGGGGTGAGGGTAGTGTGTTGCAGGTGAACCGGTGAGAAGGTGGTAGCCAAGAGACTCATCTGTGGGCGGATAAATCTGGGATTGTCCAACATTTACCTGGGCTGGAGGCGACCTGAGCTTCTGAGCGAAAGAGGCTGTGCAGGGGCCGGATGGGCTGGGGTTTTGGGGCTCCAGAGGCTCCAAGTGACTGGGGTCCGCGGAAAGTCCGCCGTGTGGGGAAGGGGGCCGCTGGGCCAGAGAGAACAGTCTCTGCGCGGCGGCGGCGCCGCTCCACCTCCAACACTGGCTGGCACTCCAGTCCCGCGGCGTCAGGGGACTCGGACTAGGCCTGGGGAAGGAAAAGGAGCAGGAGCAGGAGCAGGGGCTCAGGGCGCCCCAGAGCCGCGGCCCCATGCCCTGAGCCCGCCCGCGGCCTTTGGTGCTGATGGACAGCTCCGGCCTCTGCTTCTGACGTCACTCAGGGCGCACGATCCAGGCAGGGGCGGGCTGCTTCGACGTCACACGGGACGCACCAACCATGCCAGGGGGAGGCAGGAGACTCCGCCCCCGGCGTCTCCCTCTCTCGCACTGAGGAGGGGGCACTTCCGGGGGTCCTTCCCCTTTAACCTCCCCCTTCTCCTCCCTCTCCGGTAGCTAGAACCTTAGACCCCACCCCGGGGGCGGGGCCCTTGCAGTGACACGTCGGACAGCGGCGGCAGCGGCTGCGGCTCCCGCGCCGAGCGCAGCAACCCCGCACAGTACCGAGCAGCGGCTGGAGGGGGATCCGAGCGCGGCGCAGGGGATTCGGCTCGGGCCGCTGGCTCTGCTCGGCTGGGAGGGAGCGGGTCCGCCCGCTGGGCCCGGGCCCTCCGGATCCGCCCCCTCCCCGGTCCCGCCCCCTCGGATCCTCCTCTGGCTGCTCTGGGGCTTCGCCCGGGCCGGGGGCCCGCGGTCCGGGCGCCATGCGGGCATCGCTGCTGCTGTCTGTGCTACGGCCCGCAGGGCCCGTGGCCGTGGGCATCTCCCTGGGCTTCACTCTGAGCCTGCTCAGTGTCACCTGGGTGGAGGAGCCGTGCGGCCCAGGCCCGCCCCAATCTGGAGACTCTGAGCTGCCGCCGCGCGGCAACACGAACGCGGCGCGCCGGCCCAACTCGGTGCAGCCCGGAGCGGAACGCGAGAGGCCCGGGGCCGGCGCGGAGAACTGGGAGCCGCGTGTCTTGCCCTACCACCCCGCACAGCCCGGCCAGGCCGCCAAAAAGGCCGTCAGGTAGTGATCCGCTACGTCCCCTCCACCCTCTTGAGCACCGGCTGGGACGTGCGCGCACGGCCGCCGGAGGCTGGGTCGGGCTCCGGAAGGAAGGGGCTGGCCGGCCAGGAAGTCTTTGGGCCGCGATAACTTCCGATGGCCCTGCTTTCCCGGGAGCTGCGGGGCCAGTCTGACCTTTTTCTGGACCCCATCCCGGCCTGGGCTGAACTTGCCAGCCTCTGTCCTAAATCAGCTTGATCTGATGGTCCCCCCAAAATCCTCCTAGCTCCTTGGCTGGGCCGCTGGGCTTAGAGAAGTGACTGGTATATAAAGTCGGTGTATAGAGAGAGGGAAAGAGAAAGGAGAGAACTAGGATTTCCCTGTATCTCGTTCCTGAGTGGGTTACAAGGGCCACCTCAGGGTGCAGTGGGGGAAGGAGGAATGCACTTATCCCATTTATGTCTCTGCTGATGACTTGAAATAATTTCTAAGTAACACAGAGTTCAAATTCCAGTTTTGCAACTTACCTTCTGCCTGGTAAAGGTAAATTACTAGAACCCCTGAGTCCCAGTTTGCCCCCCCCAAACATACTCATTCCTATGCCATACATTCCTTTATATCATTTATGTGAGATATTTGTCATACCGTGGCATATTTATGTAGAAGTAAGTACATGGTGTGTCAAGCATTTGCCTAGGTGCTTTAAATAGACACAGTCCCATTTTACAGATGGCTCAGGTTAAATAACATGTTCAGGGACACAACTACTAAGTAGTGAAACCGGTAATCAGACCCACAATTTATCTCATATCCGTATGGATATTGCCATCCTCCAAATGCAAAGCACTGTGTAGGTAAGACGAATATTTCACTTAAATCCTTATGACCCCTGAGAGAGAGGTTTTGTTTTTATCCTATTCATAGGTGAGAAAAAAACGCAGAGAAGACATGACCTGCCGAAGTCTGTGTGTGTGGTCCCTTGCCAGCCCTGTTTTCTCTTTGATAACCTTGTGCCTCCCTCTCCCTCAGGACCCGCTATATCAGCACGGAGCTGGGCATCAGGCAGAGGCTGCTTGTGGCAGTGCTGACCTCACAGTCCACGTTGCCCACGCTGGGTGTGGCCGTGAACCGCACGCTGGGGCACCGACTAGAGCGTGTGGTGTTCCTGACAGGCGCACGGGGTCGCCGGGCACCACCTGGCATGGCGGTGGTGACCCTGGGCGAGGAGCGTCCCATCGGGCACCTGCACCTGGCGCTGCGCCACCTACTGGAGCAGCACGGCAATGACTTTGACTGGTTCTTCCTGGTGCCTGATGCCACCTACACCGAGGCACACGGACTGGCACGCCTAACTGGCCGTCTCAGCCTGGCCTCCGCTGCCCACCTCTATCTGGGCCGGCCCCAGGACTTCATTGGCGGAGAGCCCACGCCAGGCCGTTACTGCCACGGTGGCTTTGGGGTGCTGCTATCGCGCACGCTGCTGCAGCAGCTGCGCCCCCACCTGGAAGGCTGCCGCAACGACATCGTCAGTGCACACCCCGACGAGTGGCTGGGACGCTGCATTCTCGATGCCACGGGGGTGGGCTGCACTGGCGACCATGAGGTGGGATGATAAGCCACCCCACTGGTGCTTCCTATCTGAGCTTGTGCACTTCCCCCTGAGAGGCAAAGGAGTGGTGGTGGAGATACAGGCCTCGGTTTCCATGCCAATTCTGTCATTTTCTATCCCTGTCACCCTCGGTAAATTACTAAATCTCCTGAGCACCAGTGTCCTCATCCATGCTAAAGGAAGTAATTATTGCTCAGAGTTGTTATAAGGATCAGAGAAAATAAGGGAGCCTTACATAGAGTAGGCATTCAATGTTAGTTATTATTTTATTTGAGCCCCTGGACAGATCTGAAACAGGATGCGTGCCATTTCACAGACGAGCTAGCAGACACTTGCCCAAGGTCACACAAACTCACACCTGGTTGACGTAGATTTTTTTTTTTTTTTTTGAGACAGAGTCTCACTCTCTTGCCTGGGCTAGAGTGCCATGGCGTCAGCCTAGCTCACAGCAACCTCAAACTCACAGGCTCAAGCAATCCTTCTGCCTCAGCCTCCCGAGTAGCTGGGACTACAGGCATGTGCCACCATGCCCGGCTAATTTTTTCTGTATATTTTTAGTTGTCCAATTATTTTCTTTCTATTTTTTAGTAGAGACGGGGTCTCGCTCTTGCTCAGGCTGGTCTCTAACTCCTGAGCTCAAACAATCCGCCCACCTCGGCCTCCCAGAGAGCTAGGATTACAGGCGTGAGCCACCGCGCCCGGCTAGGTTGAGGAAGATTTAAACCCACAGAAATGTGACTCCGAGTCCACCACAGGTCATAGGAGCAGGAGATGAGATACTCACTGTGAGACAAGGGGGAAGGCAATCCCATCCCATTGTGGACCCCTTCCCTTCCTCTCCCCAGGGGGTGCACTATAGCTATCTGGAGCTGAATCCTGAGGAGCCCGTTCAGGAGGGGGACCCTCGTTTCCGCAGTGCCCTGACAGCCTACCCTGTGCATGACCCTGTGCACATGTACCAGCTGCACAAGGCTTTTGCCCGAGCTGAGTTGGAACGCACGTACCAGGAGATCCAGGAGTTACAGGTATGGTCTGGGCCCAGGGGTAGGGGAGAGAGAAGAGGTGGTGAGGGGAACAGGATATGAGAAGTCTCAGAGATCCCAGAGAAAGAAAAAAGTGCCAAAATCATAGAACAAACCTACTTCCCAGCCCCTGTCTGTTTCCACAATCTCCAAGGAGCCTCCAGAAACCTTCCTTTTAACTCTTAGGCTGCCTCCATCTGGGGAAAGGAAAAGTGGAGGGTCTGGGTAGGCAGAGGTTGGCAGGGGACTGGAGACCCATCCTGAGTGGCACCTGTGGCCTACCTCATCCCCCAGCTGTGTGCTGGCCTCTCTGGTCTCTCCCTTGCTCATGGCCTGTTTCTCTGACACAGCGGGAGATACAGAACACCAGCCGTCTGGCCGCTGACGGGGAGAGGGCAGCTGCCTGGCCTGTGGGCATCCCGGCACCATCCCGCCCGGCCTCCCGCTTCGAGGTGCTGCGCTGGGACTACTTCACGGAGCAGCATGCTTTCTCCTGCGCTGATGGCTCGCCTCGCTGCCCACTGCGTGGGGCTGACCGGGCTGACGTGGCCGATGTTCTGGGGGCAGCCCTGGAGGAGCTCAACCGCCGCTACCACCCAGCCCTGCGGCTCCAGAAGCAGCAGCTGGTCAATGGGTACCGACGCTTTGATCCAGTCCGCGGTATGGAGTACACGCTGGACTTGCAGCTGGAGGCCCTGACTCCCCAAGGTGGCCGGCGGCCCCTGACCCGCCGGGTGCAGCTGCTCCGGCCGCTGAGCCGCGTGGAAATCTTGCCTGTACCCTACGTCACCGAGGCCTCACGTCTCACTGTGCTGCTGCCTCTGGCTGCTGCTGAGCGTGACCTGGCCCCTGGCTTCCTGGAGGCCTTTGCCACTGCAGCACTGGAGCCAGGTGATGCTGCGGCAGCCCTGACCCTGCTGCTACTGTATGAGCCACGCCAGGCCCAGCGGGCCGCGCATGCAGATGTCTTTGCACCTGTCAAGGCCCACGTGGCAGAGCTGGAGCGGCGTTTCCCCGGTGCCCGGGTGCCATGGCTCAGTGTGCAGACAGCCGCACCCTCACCGCTGCGCCTTATGGATCTGCTCTCCAAGAAGCACCCGCTGGACACTTTGTTCCTGCTGGCTGGGCCAGACACAGTGCTCACGCCTGACTTCCTGAACCGTTGCCGCATGCATGCCATCTCCGGTTGGCAGGCCTTCTTCCCCATGCACTTCCAAGCCTTCCACCCAGCCGTGGCCCCACCACAAGGGCCTGGGCCACCGGAGCTGGGCCGAGACACAGGCCACTTTGATCGCCAGGCGGCCAGCGAGGCCTGCTTCTACAACTCCGACTATGTGGCAGCCCGAGGCCGGCTAGCAGCAGCCTCGGAGCAGGAGGAGGAGCTGCTGGAGAGCCTGGATGTGTATGAGCTGTTCCTGCGCTTCTCTGGCCTGCACGTGCTGCGGGCAGTGGAGCCAGCACTACTGCAGCGCTACCGGGCCCAGACATGCAGTGCACGGCTCAGCGAGGACTTGTACCACCGCTGCCGCCAGAGCATGCTTGAGGGCCTCGGCTCCCGAACCCAGCTGGCCATGCTGCTCTTTGAGCAGGAGCAGGGCAACAGCACTTGATCCCGCCCTGTGCCCCTGAGCCCTGGCACAGCCGCACCCCGCCCCAGTCCTCCCCAACAACCAGAGCCACCTGCCAGCCTCGCCGGACAGGGCTGGCCATAGCCTCAGCCCCCAGGACAGCCCACTGGTCCCCTCTTTCTGGATTTGTGGGTCCTTGGGCTCAGGACAAGCCCTGGGGGAGACACCCCCAGAACCACCCCCTTTTTACCCCAAACCCAGTCTCCCTGCCCCCTTGACACTGCTGATTCGGGCTGTGGCCTCCGTATATTTATGCAGTACAGTCTGCCTGACACCAGCCCCACCTCAGGGGTCGGGCCCTGGGGGCTGGGCTGTAGATGAGTTGTTGAGGAAGGGGGAGCTGAGGGAGGAGGGGAGCATCTCCCAACTTTTCTGTTCTGGGCCCCTGATGAAGCTGCCTGCCTTTAATAAACCGGCTGAGTATGGACTAGTGATTCTGAGGCTTTGAAAGTGAGCATGCGGGGGAGGGTGGACTGCCCATGGAGCCTTCCGTTGTCCCTGCTGGGGCCTGCATTTCCTTTCAGCCCAGACCAAGTCATGCATGTGCCCAGCCCCTCCCCAGCCCCTGGCACGTGCTTGGTCACACATACACAGAATTCTTTATGCCTCTTTATTCCCAATTTTGTCAGCACTTTATAAAATCAGACTGAAGGGAGAGAGGCCTGAGAAGGCTCCCTTCCCACCCTCCAGCTTAGCCAAGGTCTGGAAGGTCTCCTGCCTGCTGCCTGTGGAGGGACTCTGGGGGTGGGGTTGGTGCAGGGGGAACTGGGAGCTGGGCCAGGCCTGCTGGGCTACCCACTCTCCCTGCCAAGAGGGGAGCTGGGTCCGGAAAGGGGCAGGAAGTAGGACCAGCCCAGCACTCTTGAGTCCTGGGGGCTCCCCATCTCCTGCTGACATTTGGGTTGGGACCCTGGCTGTGCCTGAATCACCCACCCTTGTAGCCCTGCCCACCTTCTACATCTGTATCCCACCCCCACCCAGTCCTCCCTAAATATATACAAATGTACAGAGGGTCCCACCCTTGCTGGGGTGGATTCTATCCTCCACCTCCCTCTCTCCTTCTCTCCCTTACCCTCCACAGGGGACCATGGTCTGGTCTCCAGCCCTCCCTGGGCACCAGCCTGGGGATGGGGGATAATAAGGACCCTTGTGCAAAGCAGCTGACACCAGGGTAAGATGAGAACCAGAACTGAGTCCTGGCCCTCCCAGGGAGCACCACCCCCTCCCCTCAGCCTCTGTCTCAGGAGCAGGAGGAGAATTTGCTGGGGATCTGGGGAGGGGTCCCAGATTCCTGGGTCCTCTCAGACACAGCACCATTCTAGCAAGCAAAGTCTTCAAAGAGGCCTCCTGGGGGGCCATGGGGGTGGTGGTGGTTGGGGAGCAGGCTGCTGGCCCCCGTGCCCTCAGCACAGCCCCGGCCTGGGCAGGGACTCTGCAACATGAAGAGAGAGTGAGGCAGGGAGAGCTCAAGTGGCGCCCCCAGCCCGACTCAGCCAGCCTTTCCTTGACCCCTGGGACAGAGGCTCCTGGAGCACCCAGGGTCCGCTTCTGCAGGCTAGTCCAGAATAAGGGTACCCCGCCCCAGGGAAAGGGTGCTGGCTTCGCACTCCACAGAGCTTGTCCTCACCTGCTCCTTCAGCTCCTGCAGCCCCAAGGTGGAGATACCCCCAGCGGAGGTCCGCAGGGGAGTCTTGGGTCGCCGCCATACCCGCTTCAGTCTGTCCCAGGACACCTTGGGGTTCAGGGTGGGGGACAGCAGGGGGCTCAGGAAATTTGGTTGAGAAGGAAAGGCCTTCCCGGGCCCAGCTAAGAGGACTCGCTGCCACAGCAAACGCCCGGTAACCCTCCTGCCTGCCCATCCCCTTCTGGCTCCTCAGGGTCCTCAAGGCCTTCCTGGCAGTCAGGGCAGCCAGACCAGCCCCAGCAGGGCGCCGGTGCCGCCCCCTCTGCCGCCCCCTCTGCTTCTCCCACAGCCCCACCCCCTGGCCGGGGCCCTTGCCTCATAGATGTAGTCCAGGATCTCCAACAGCGTGAGGACGCTGGCCCCGATGAACAGGCCCATCTGTCCCCCGAGGTCTCCTGGGGGCAGGAGAGCAGAGTCAGAGGAAGAAGGCCAGGCAGGCCCACCCGGAGCATGCTGCAGGCAGGCAGGGGCCGTGTCTCACCCAGCAGGGCTGACAGGCCATAGGCTGCTCGCTGCTCCATGGCTTCAGAGGTCAGGGCCTCGAAAAAGACATCTAGCACCAGGAAGTTCTCCCTGTGGAGACAGGAAGTGGTGTATCCGTGTGGAGCTGCTCAGGGCTGTTCCTCCTAGGAGGCAGTTGGCAGGCATCCTGATCTGAGACGCCCTGCCCTGAGAAGCTGTGGCCGTACCCTCGGGTTCCCAAGGCTGTGAGGGGAGGCGGTCCCAGGTATGTGTTAGCTTCTTATTTTGAGGGGTAGGTAGCCAAGGGCCAGGACAGCAAAATGAAACTCCTGAAGGATTCCCTCCTGCTTCCTCTGAAGCAGCAGATAGTGTTCACTTTGCTTTGTCATTATGCCTCTCTAGAACCTTCAGTGGCTCCGTACTGCCCATTGGTCCACTCCAAAATTTCTCACTTTCAAAGCCACCTGTGCCCTGTCCCACTGCACCTTCTTATCCAAGTTGCTTTTTTTGCTGCAGCTCTCCAGTGACCTCCTGCTCAGACTGCACCATCCCACAGGTCTCTAATTGGGATGCCTCCCCTCTCTCCTCCTCTTAGGGACCCAAACCCAGGGTCCTCAGAGGGGAAACAGCCCACGCCCCCTTGTTTGTGCTCCCCCACCATGGCCTGAGAATCCATATTGCACCATCAAACGTGGGCTCATTCACAAATCATGCCATGGGTTTTGTGTTGTAATCATCTGTCCCCACGGGACCCAGCACCGGGCACCATTGAATGGCTGCAGGGTGTCAGACCAAGGCTCAGCATGGCCCCTGCTGCCTCCGCCTGAAGGACCTGTGCCCCTCCCACCCCATCCTGTGCCTTCCCTCCACACCGCACACTCACTATTGAGCATTTAATGGCTCCCAGATTGCTGGGGAGAAAGACACATAAACAAAGGTGTCTAAAACCATGGGGCATATGGAGTGACAGAGATATGTACAGGGTGCTGTGGGAACTCAGATGAGGTGTTTGGACCAGGAAGTGCCTCCCTGAAGGTGGAGACACACGATGGGTGGGGGTTAGTTAGAAGAAAAGAAATGTGAAAGGCATTCCCGGCAGAAAGCTCATCTTGAACAAAGATGCAGCTCCGTTCCAGTCTCCACCGTGCCCAGGCGTGAGCACACACACACCGTATGTAGGTCTCGTTGCGGTTGTACTTCCTTGCCAGGTACCGGGCTGAGCCTCTGTTGGGGATCTTGACCATGGAGATTTCCTTCCCGTAGCGTGTCAGGTTGCAGGGGGTAGGGCAGAAACACGGGCCCTCGGAGCCCCCACCAAGGGAGTCTGCAACACAGAGGCACCAACTGCATTGGGAATAGGGCGGGGGGATGGTCCAAAGTCTCACGAGCTGCAGGGAGGAGGCACAGGCACATCCACACAAGGGCCTTTACTGGCCAGCCATGGCACTTCCTAGAGGAGACTGGCTGGGGGTCCCCTCCTGGGCCAGCTTCAGACAACCCAAAAAAGGTGTAGGTAGAATCCCCCTCTAGCACCCTCCCAGCCCCCTGGGACAGGGAGATCCTCATGGCTCAGGAGGGCAGAGCCCATCCACTGGAGCTAATTGACTACATGAGGCCTCAGACACACAAGGAGGGATGGAAAGGATGCTGGGATGGATGGGTGGATGGACAGATGGACAGATCAATGGGCAGATGGACAGAAGAACAAATGGACAGACAGGATTCACATGCTTGGTGTGCTAGGTTTTCTCTGCTTGCCCCTTCAGATCCACTTTCCTCCCTCCTCCACCTTGCTCTGGGCCCCAGATCAGGAGCCTGATCTCTACCAAATACATCACCTAGACTCCCTTGTCCTCTGGCTTTGGGTTGGGTTCAGGAGGCCCCAGCAGGATCAGAGGGTGGGAGCGGAGAGATGCCAGAGTATTTCTTCCCTCAGCTTCCTCACTGCATTCCTCCAGCCACGCTGCTATCAGCCAGCCCTCTCAAATGCCACAGGTCTCTCTCTGAGTTGCACAGAGCTCCCCTTCTCTACTCCTGCAGGCCTGGGGGTACAGGGGTGAAGGCCCTGGTGTTGCTAGCTCTGTGGACTCTCACCATGCCTTGTGGTCCCCTAACCCCTGCTCACATCATCTGTTCCTTCATTGAACACTCTTCAATTACCTCTTTGACAGATGCAGGTAGCATAGGAAACAGAGGTCTGGATGTGGGATTCTGCTGCCCAGCTTCTCAAACCCACCCCCAGGGCCCCAGCACATCTGGATTACTTCAGTGAGCACCCGGCCAGCCCCCGGCTTCAAGTCCTTCCCTCCTGTACCATTCCCCACTTCTCATCAGACTCACTTTCTTGCCTGAGGCCCCTCCTCCACTCTTTCCGCTCTCTCCCTGTTCTCTGCCCTCCAGCCACACTGACCTTTCAGTGCCTCAGACACAGCACACGCTGTCTGGCCACAAGGTCTTTAGCACATGTCCTCCTTTGCACCTGGCTGACTCTTATGCACCCTTTAAGCCTCAGCTAATATGTCATTTCCTCTGGGAATCTTCCCTGCTCTCCCAGGTTGGGGCCTTGTGGCATCCCTGAGGTTCCCCTATCCAAGAGCTGACACACTGTGTCATAATGCGTGTCCACAGCCCTGCTGGGCTGTGAGCTCTGCAAGGGTAGCGCTCTTGCTCCCACTCTCACCTTCTCACCTCCAGCACCCAGCACAGGCTGCAAAAGTCTGCATGAATGGATCAATGAATGGATGGATGGATGGATGAATTGGAGATCAGGTGAAACCTGTGGGCAGATGGGGTTTGCCTTACCCACATCAATAGCCACCAATGCATTTTTCCTGAGACCAAGAGAGAAGTCATTTCACTCTTTCAGCAAGGGTGAGCTCATTAGCTGAACCAAGATGAGCAGCCGAGCGCTTCACTCCCAGTCCTGGCTTCTCTGCAATCCCCCACCCTGCTACCTCCACTTACCCAGTGTCTGCACCTGCAGAGGTCCTCAGACCCCCCACTGAAGTATGGGATAAGGCTCAACCCCCAGGAAGAACCCTCCAAGGGGAGATTGGGAGGAGAGGAGTCAAGACAGCGAGGAGAAGGTGGACAGAGACAGGCAGAGGGCGCTGGAGAGGGAGGGAAGGGGGAAGGCAGCACGGACCCAGGATGTGGTCAGCACATTCGATGTAGATATTTGGCGGGCAGATGGTCTCATTGCCTGAAAGGAGAGAAAATTATTCCTGGAATCTACAATCCTTCCTCTCTCCTCCACCACATACCCAATGCACACAAATATACATGTTTGCTCATACAGATTAATTTATACACTCATACATATAAGCATGAAAATGTATACATACATATATGCACAAAAACATATGCATACTTGTATGCACACACACGTTTGTATACATGTGTTTGAGCAAATGCACACAATCCCTGACAAATATACAAGCACAGATGCACATAAGCACATGCATACACAAACACATATTAACATGCATACAAGCATATGCGTGCCTGCATTCCCAATGCATATGTGAAAACATATAAAATCCCAAAAACATATACATGCACACTCACACAGATGTAGACACACACACACATGTTGTACACATGCACTCTGCCTGTGCACATGAGCAGTGCCCTGCCTCTGGAGGCTCTGGAGGCTGGCAGGGTGGCATGGAGAGCTGGCTGGGGGTAGGGTGCCCACCTGGCATGTGCACCATCCGGCAGTGGCAGCGCTGAAGTACGGCCTCCTTCTCACAGCGCAGCCGGCAGGCAGACACGCTGTAGGCCGAGTAGCCCTGAAGCTCAGGCTCCCTGAGTTCGCTCTCTGCCCGGCAGTTGCCCCAGGGCTGGGGCAGATAGGTCAGCTGCAGAGGTGGGGCATGATGAGGTCACGCCCAGGAGTCCCACCCAGCCCTTCAATGTCTGCAGCCCCAGCAAAGTCCACACAGCTAGCTGGTGGGCTGTGAGCTTCTGGGGGCAGGTCTGGTCAGCATCCCCTCTGAGCCCTTAGGTGTGGCTCTGTGCCCAACCCAGGGTCCGGCTGGAGGTGCTCACCCGCTGTTCCTGGCAGGACACAAAGGTCTGGAAGCCTGGAGAAACCCCAAACCCCAGCTGGTGGATGTAGGGTGGCTCCTCCTGGCTGTGGATCTGCACCCGGATGCCTGCCTCAAACGACGTCTCATCTGCACAGCAGAGATGAGGACCTTTGGAAACCCACCCCGGACAGAGGGCCCAGGCCCGAGTCCCCAGGTTGGCCCTTGTCCCTTTCCCGCCTGCGTACTTGTCTCCCTCCAGATGGGCAAGTATTCCTCCTGCTGAATGTCCAGCATGATCTCCAGGCCACTGCCCATGCCCCCCGCCCGGCTGGGCAGTGGGCTCTGCGGGTCGGCGTTGAAGGTGTAACACTTCCCATAGCGAGTATAGACCTGGGGTGGGGGTGAGAGCAGGAGGGGAGATGGAAGGAGAGTCTAAGACAACTCCAAGTTTCCCTGTCCTCCCTGAGGGCCACTGAACCTGCCTGGACATCCCTGTCCCATATCCCAGCAATCAATTTACAGCCCTGCCTCTCCCCTGAGTTTCATCTTTTCTACCGACATCCTCCCTTAGACGATGCAAAGGCATCTCCGACTGAACAACATACCAATAGGAGGACTCTTGATACCCTCCCAAATTATGTCTCCCACCCTCGCCACCATTCTCCTTCTCTGAGTAAAGGGTCTACCCCGTTTCTCAACTCAGAATCCCTGAAATCTCCCTCTCCCTCACCCTCACCCCACATGCAATCCAACAGCTAGTCCTGGGCTTCTTCCGAAATACAGTTAGAATCCACCCCCTTTCCTCAAGCCCCCAGCGAGAGCCTCCTCTCACCATCACCTCTTCCTGATGATCCCTGTCCTCGCCCCTCCCCCACAGCAGTCAAAGTGCTTAGAGACACTCAAGCCATTCCCCTGGCTTAAAACCCAACAATGGCTTCCTATTTCCCAGAGAATGAAATCACACTCCTTCCCTAGCCTGAAAGTCTCCCTGTGATGTGACCCTTCCCTGCCTTTCCTGCCACGCCTCGCCCCACCCAATCTCTGTGACAAATTGAAACATCTGGACTCCTTTCCTCCTCGGGCTTCTATTTCTGTTGTACCCTCTTCTAGAATGTCCCCCTCACGCACAAGCTCTTGGCATGGATAGTTGTCCATCTTTGAAGCCACAGCTTAAGTGTTACACTCATACACCACACACCCACGTCCACAGTGTCACCCTCCTCCCACCCACGTGTTTCCTAGTTTGCTCAAAGTACTTATCAAGACCTGAGATGATCTTGCCCATCTGTGTGCCTCCTGTCCATTGTCCGTCTCCCCCCATCAGAGTGTCTGTGGCACAGGAGCAGTCAGCGATCCTGTCTGTAGTCCCCAGCACCTGGCCTAGTGTGGGGCACAAGCGCTGAAACCCAGCGCCCCTTCCTCTGCGGGGAGTTCCCGGCGTGGACAGCAGATGGCGCTGACGCCCCGGAGGTGGAAGCCGAGGCTCTGGCCGGGGATTTAGCTGCCACCAGGAGTTGCGCAGCGGCAGGGGTGGGGAAGAGGTTGCGGGAGAGGCGGGTTCTAGTTCCCCCCTGCCAGGCTCACCCCACAGAGACGAGCCCCTGGGTCAAACCCATCACAGGCAGCACCTTCCCTGGGGGCGCGGGGTCGGCGCACTCAATCACTCTCGCGCGCTCCCCCACCCCTCTCTTTAGGAACATTTTCACACTGGTAAAAGCTGGGAGAGATGGCTTGAGGCGGTGTTAAAGGGAAAAGATATCCTGGCTTCGGAGGGAGCGTGTGGCAGGGAGAGGCCGGGTTGAGGACAGTGAACGTGCAGAGTTCTGAGAACCGAGGGTCCTCCAGAGACATCTGGTGGAACGAGGTTAAGTCCGCTGTCGCCTCCTGTGTTGACCACCCTGCCGCAGTGCTGCAGGGACTGAAGCCCTGATCCTTTCTTCACGCAGTTCTGTCACCCAGCTACCCTGCCTACCATTCCGAAGACAAAAACACGTGCATAACAAAGAAAGTACCTTGGAGTTTACAGAATGTAGCGGCATCTGCTGCCCCATTTCATCCACTCAGCAACTCAGGTATCAGGTAGGTTTAGTTACCCCAGTTATTAAAAAAGAGGAAACTGCAACTCAGAGAGGTGAAGCAATTCACCCAAAGTCACACAGCTAGGGAATGGGAGAGGTGGAAGTCCTCCAGATGCAAGGCTCAAGCTGTTTGCACCACCCACTGTTGGCACCACTGACCCCACGCCTACCCCATCTCAGTACCCAGCCCGGCATAGATGAAACGAGACGGATGTACTCCAATGCCTGTCCCTTCCTTTTCCCCTATTCCTCCTTCCTTTCTGCCCCATTTCTCTGTGTCTTCTTCAACCTTTCTTCTCTGTATCTGCTGCCTATTTTTTTGTTGTTGTTGGGGGTTTTTTTTAATTTTTTGAGATGGGACCTCACTTTGTTGCCTGGCTGGAGTGCAGTGGCATGATCTTAGCTCATTACCGCCTCCTGAGTTCAAACAATCTTCCTGCCTCAGCCTCCCCAGTAGCTGGGATTACAGGTGCCCACCACCACGCCCAGCTAGTTCTTAAAAGTTTTTGTAGAGATAGAGTCTCGCTATGTTGCCCAGGCTGGTCCAAACTCCTGGCCTCAAGCGAACCTCCCACCTTGGCCTCCCAAAGTGCTGGGATTACAGGCATAAACCACCACACCTGGCCATCTACTACTGCCTCTTAATTCCTCACCTGTCCCTGCCCTCGTCTCCTTCCCCCCATACCCCCCACCTGTCTGTATTACCCTTGCCCCACTCCCTGCTGTGTGCACATCTCTGGGGCAGGAGTAGGTGTTACCCACAGTTCAGGAGCACTCAGTATGCTGCAGGCACTACTTAACATGCTCTACCTAGTCGAATTCTCACAACTACCCTGTGGGGTAGGTATTATTATCTCCCCATTCTACAGATGAGGAAACTGAGGTTCAGAGAGTTTGGCTGATTTGCCAAGGTCTCCAAGATCAGAGCTTCTCAAACTTTAATGTGCGCACCCAGATCACTGGGGGATCTTTTTAAAGAAAAGATTCTGATTTCATAGATGCTGGTAGCGGAGGTGGATAGGGTTGAGAGCCTGTGTTTCTAACTACCTGCTGGTCCGTGGACCACTTTGAGTGGAAAGATGCTAGATGCAGGGGCAAGAGTCCCGCAAGACGGCCTGATTCTAGACCTGTGCTCTGATATGCCACTGGAGGAGTGGGAACCTGAAGTGGGCTGGGTGCAAGATTCCTGGGTCCCCAGTGGTGTGGGAAAGGCAGAAAGGAGGAATATATAAGTATTTGCAGAAATCTGAAAGTACCCAACCTTTTCCTATTTCGAGCCAAGAAGATGCTGGAATCAGCTCTTGCTGATGCAGCCAGTTTTGTGTGTACGCTCTAGTTGAGAGGCTAAACAAGGCCTGGGCTGCATGGGGGACCAGATTATGAGATGCTCACTCATGTCCCTCAGCACCACCTCAGAGAGCCGTGACTGCTAGGCAGTGTCATAGGACTGGGAACTCCCTGAGGCGGGGAGTCCTGTTTCCCTCTAGGCACCCCCAGAACCCAGCCAGACGTGCAGAAGGAGGTGTGTGGTGGGGGGAAGGAGAGTGAACACTATCAAACGTCCCCATTTTGTACCAGATCTGTGATCAGTGCTTTTTATCTCCTTTCTCCTTTGAGCCTCCAAGAAATCCACATGAAGTAAGTATTGTTGCTCTCATTTAATGATGAGGTAATGGAAGTTCAGCAAAGAAAAGTGACTTGGCTAAGGGCACCCAGGAAGTAAATGACAGCCGAGATTCAAACAGAACTGAACCCCATGTCAAAGCACACAAGTGCTTATAAAACACTAGGTGGGTGTTCAGTGAACAAATGACTCTTGGAGGCTCCTGACCCTGGGGGGGCTGGGGCAGCCTCCGCACCCGATACCGCTAACATATAAACACAGACACATGCTACATGGCCTTGAGCCCAGCCCCATACAGGACAAAGTGAATGCCTGGCTGGGGAGGGAGTGGTTACCTGGCACACAAGTCCTGGAAGTGGGTGTGCAGAGAAGGGGTGACGAAGGGAGGTAGGTGGGTGGGAGTTGTCCGGGTCTGAGGGATACGCTGCAGAGAATGGACAGGCCACACTGGCAGAACTTGGCCACCTGCACAGCCCGGGTCAGGCCCAACTGCTGGGCAGAGCACAGCGTTGCCCAGGAGACGGTCCTTGGGCCAAGCAGCTCCTAAGTGGCAGAACTCTGGTGGCGGCACAGCCCAGAGCTTCTTCCATGGAGACGGCACGGCAGCTCAGCCACAAGGTCCTACTGGCCAGCCACTGCTTCTTCCCCACGGACTGGCCCAGAAGGAGGGTGTGTGCGCAGGAGTTGAGAGTCCAGGACCCAGTCAAGGAAAGGAGAAGGTCCTGGGCCAAGGAGTGCCCTGATACCAGATGGGCTATCTCCAGATCCCCCACCACTGGCCCTGTCCCCATCTCAGACCTCCTCCTTTGGTCTGGCCCTCCTTACTCTCCCCTGAGCTCTCAGTCCCGCCCTCCCGGGGTGCCAGACTGTGGGGCCTGCCAGAGCCCCTCTGGACCCTGGCTGGCCAGCTCCTAGATAGGACTATATACTGCCTCCACCACCTTCTTTCTGGCCAGCCTCTGCCTGTCCCGCTCCAACCTCCTCCTCTGTAGTGTTGGCCTGGACCCCGGCCTGGGTCTGTCTGGCTCCCTAGCCTCTGCTTGCCGATCTCGGTGCTTCTCTCAAGTCCTCCTCCACCCCCCTGGCCTATCTGCCCTTAGCACCCACTCAACTGTCCACCTGGACTCTGTTTCTCCGTCCCCTGCCCTCTGTCACCCTGTCCACCCCCTGGCCAGTCTTTCTCTCCTGTAGGCCTGAAAGACCCCTGACCTTTCTGACCCTTGCCATCTGCATCTCTATCCATTTGCTTCATCTCTATCCATTTGCTTTCTGCTCAGGCCACCCCTTTAACTGGCTGTCGTCTTTGTCTCCTGCTCTCCTCCTAGACTTTTCCTTGGGCCTAAGGTCCCCACCACCACCACCCACCATGTCAGAACCCCCTCTCCAGGTATCCTCCCCCCTCCTCCTCCCTGGTCTCTCTCTGGGTATGCCTGAGACCCTGATCAGGGGTCGGTAGACATCAGTCCAGAGCTTGCTCCTCTCAGAGGGCAGCAGTGGCTTCTCTCAGCCCTCAAAGCTCCATCTATCCACAGCTCGCATTTCTCCAGAAAGCTCTCCCCGGCTGGCTGGCTTGCATTGTCCCCCAGCTCTCCCCACCCCTTCATCCTCCCTGCACTCGAAGAGCCCAGAGGGTTAACAGGCAATTAGCAGGGCCAGGGCTCAGAGCAGTGGGAGGAGATGGCCCTGGGCCTCTAGGAGATAAGAAAGCAGCCAGGAGCCGGGAGGCCAGGCTAATCCCAGAGCTAATCTGCAGCCTGGGCATTATCTCCACTGCCTTCTGGGCACCCTGCCTCTAGTCCTGGCACCTCCACCTCAACTTTTCCATGGCAGCCCCATCCCCCAGATTCCGTCAGCCCTCCCCTTCGGGGTCCATCCCTATGCCTCTCCCTTAGGCACCCCCCCCTCGCAGGCCAATGAACTCCTCTTAACCACCGCAGTGCCCTGGGGTTCAGAGGGGCAGTGGAAGGCGTGCATCTTCATCTGCCCTGGACTATGATTAGCAGCCTGCTGGAACAGCTCCCAGGCCCTGGTTTTATTCAGAGGTGGCCCAGTGTTCAGGTTCAGGCCTCCTCCTCCTCCACTATCCTCTGCAGGGGCAGAGGATCCACCCAAAACACCAGGGGTGTCTGTGCTGGTCAGAACTTCAAGATTACAGTCAAACCCCTCATTGTACAAAGGCAGGAACAGCCTAGAGATGCAAGGTACATATCCGAGGGCACACAGAAAACAGGCAAATTCGGAAGTGGAACCCAGCTGTGTCCACTAGCCCCTGTCACCTCCCTGGGAGTCAGTAGATGGTAGTCTCAGCTCCTGCTCCACCACTGACAGCCTGTGTGACTTTAGTTAGCAAAGTGATTTATCAACTTCTCTGGACCTCAGTTTCCTCACCTGTCAAGTAGGGACAGAAATTCCCGCCTGACCTATTTCACAGGGTACTTGTAAGTCTCAAAAGAGATGAAGTCTGTGAAAGGCATTTGCAAAGTGCAATCATTACACAAGGCCTCGATTAGTAATAAAGGTGTTGTGGAGACCGACATGAACCAAGCTAGGGCAGAGATTGAGCATTGTATGTGGTGCTAGAAATGGATACACAGAAGCCCCATGACATGTGGAAAGGGGAATGTATTTTGGAGCCTGACAAAACAGGGTTCAGATTCCACCTCTTCCACCAGCCTTGGACAAACAACCTTGGGCATGTATGTGATTTAAACTCTCTGAGTCTTGGTTTGCTCTCCAGTAAAAGGGAACTGATAATGCCTCCTGCTAAGGGTATGTGTGAGGATCAGAGATAAGTTCAGAGTGATGCATGGTAGGTGATCAGAGAACAGGGAGGCCATTGGAGCAATGGAGCTTCCTGCCAAGATGGTGCAGCTGCTTCCAGGATGGAACTGTCAGAGCGAACCCCTCAGGCTCTCCCACCAGATGGAAAGCCCAACCTAGTTTATGTCCCGGCCTTGCCCTTAGTTAAGTCTGTGAGATTCAGATTTAGTCAATTAACCTCTCTGATGCTCCATTTTTCATCTGTAAAACAGAAATAACAATAGGCACCCTTCAGAGTGTTATGAGGAAAGAGATATTGTGCATGACAGCACCAGCTAACATTTACTTACTCCGTGCCAGGCACAGTTCTAAGCGCTTTATGTAAATTAACTCCTTAATCCTCACAAAAATCCTATACCGGAGGTACTCCTATCATCCCCATTTTACAGACAGGATGATGAAGGCACAGGGAGGGTAAGGAACCTGCCAGGGACCAGGCAGTCTGGCCTAGAGTCTACTCAGCCACCATGTGATACACCCCTGGCACACAGCACCTTCAAATCGTAGGTGCTCAAGAAATAATGGGTGTTCAGACAACACTTATTTGTCCAACACTATTTGTTGAGCCTGTACAATGTGTCAGGCTCTGTGCTTGGTGCTGCGGATGCAACAGAGAACAAAACAGACTCTGCCTTCAAGCAGTTTGCTGTCTCCTTGTGTGTACTGAGCACCTACACTATGCACCAGGCATGTTCTAAGTGCCAGGTTTACAGCAGGGAACAAAACACACAAATCCAATAATCGCACAAATAGAGATCGTTACTAATTGTGATCCATATTAGGATGGGGCGAACCAGCCAAGGCCACAATGGTAGAATAGTTCAATTTGGCTTGGAGGGTCAGGGAAAATGTCTTTGATCAAGTCAACTGTCCCACCCAGGAAGGGCATCAGATCATGCCACAGCCAAGACAGAGGGGGACTACACTATCAACCCCCTCAACAGGCCTGGCTTTACCTGTGCATGCAGGGGCCCCACTCCCCTACCACCTGGTCAACACACCTCCACTGCCTCCACTACCACCGGAGGCTTTTCAGGGCCACTTCCTCCCCTGGGTGGATCCAGGAGGCAACACTCCACAGTGTTTATTCAAATGTAAATGTGTGAACAGAGGTGAAAGGAAAGCAGGCGGCGGTGGAGGCCGGCAGCTCCAGGCTGAGACCCAGCCCTAGCAGCCAGGGAGGGTGAGGAGCCGAGGAAGAGCGCTGTGGTCCCAGGTGTGCGCCGCGTTTCCACGGGAGAGAATGCAGGCCTCCAGGACCCAGGTAAACAGTCAAACCTGTTTTTTAGGCAGCGGCCGCTTAGGCCTTAAACCCTAGAAAGTCGATTTTGCAGGCGGCAATATTTTTAATTGGTAACTAAGTCCTTTCCCGACATTCCCGCCCCTCGATGCAAACTTATTCGTTAAGAGTTTTGCTTACTCCGTGGAGCACACACCCACGGCCGGGCGGGAGTTGAAGGGACCAGGATGAGAAGGCGGGGTGGGGCGGTGGGCGGGTGGGAGTGCGCCCGCCAGGATCCCCGGCCCCCGTCCCCTCCCGCACACACAGCCTGGCCGCCCAGGCCCGGCCCACCCGCACCCGAGGGGGCACCCAACGGCTCGCGCGCCTCGCCGCCCCCCGCTCCCTCCCGCCGGGCAGGCATCCATCACGGCGCCCGAGCGCCCTCCCTGCCGTCTCCTCCGGGCTCCTCCGCTCTCCTCCCTGGGTTTGCCTCATTTGCATTCCCTCGGCTCCCGGCTCCTCCGCAAAGTGACCTCCGCACACAGCAGCGCCAGAGGCTTCCACCGCGGAGGGAGACACCGCCGCCCGCCGCGGCCGTGGAGAGGGACGAGGGAGGCGGGAGCCGGACAGCCGGGCGGGGGTCCCGGGGAGACGCATGCAGAGCCAGGGTGGCTGGCGGGCCCGAGGCAGCTTAAAGGACTGGTGCCGAGGGGCGCTGAGTAGGGTTTGAACCCGCGACCTCAGAGCCCCAGACGTCGGGGAGGAGTGAGACGTGGAGCTCAGCACGAGGCTCAGGAAGCTGCGCCCCAGAAACGGAACCCCCTTGCTGGGAACCCGGAGCTCCAAAGACCTCGTTTCCCTCCCCGGCTCACCCCCGCTGTGGAGGGACCAGCCCCACTGGGCAGCTGCCGGGGGTCGCCAGGCCCTCGGGGAGGGGAGGTCTTGCCCAGCCTCGCGTCCCCGCTCGCCCCAGCTCCCCTGGCCCGCTGAGCGCCTCCCCTCCCCCCGTTTGGTATTTACACCTTTCACACATTTGTAAGCTATTATCCTGTCCACGCTTAGTCACCGCTGAGCCAAGCGCCACGGATTTAGCTCCTTTAATCTTTCCTCCTAAATCAATCCTCCATTTCCCCTTAATCATCCCGTGGCTCCTCTCTGAACTCTCGCTGCTGCCTCGGCTGCTGCAGACTGCCTATCTCTCTGGAACTGCTCCCCCTCCAACCCAACGCCAACGGGTGTCCCAAGGGCATGGTGAACATTTAGGGGGTGGGATGGATTTCCAGCGCTGCCAGCCCCCAGCCTGGGAGCCAAGGGAGGAAGCACAGATACCCCCCTCCCCTTCCTGGAAAACACACAGCATCTGAACCTCTCTGTCTCCACTCTCAGGGTCTCTGTCCCTGTCCTCTTGTCTCCCTCTCCCCCAATCTAGGATGGCTCTGAAGACCTTAAGTCTCCACCATGATTTGCCCCCCAAAAACCCTGAAACCCTGGCAGGTCTTCTCCCCTCAGGCCTCCTGTCCCTGGTACTGGCTGTACCCACCTTCTCTGCCCAGCCGCTCAAAAGAAGTGGGACGTAGGGAGAGCCTGGAAGGGCAGGGAGCACTGATAATGCGCCAACCGGAGCCTGCCCTCTCATCCCTTCCTCCAGGGTGGCTGTCCCTCTCTCGGTGACCACCCTCAGGCTCCAGCCCCCATTCACTCCCTACCCCCTGCCCTGTAGGACCCACTGACTCAGGGGCCTCCCCCTGAGAAGCCATGACGCTCAGCATTCCCAGTGCTCCTGGCATGCTCCTGCCCGCCCATTCCTGATCCTTTCTGCCCCAGGCTGGACGTGGCAGAGGCAGCCCTGCCGCCAGCCACAAGAGGGAGCAGATTCCTCCGACGAAGCAGAAGAGCAGGGGTGGGGGTTCAGAAAGGAGCACTGGTTGGGGAGAAAGAGGGAGGATCGGAGGGGGACAAGGATGAGGGGCTATTTCTTCAAATGCTAATCAACATCTTCCGGCAGTGCGGTGAGAAGCTGAGCTGATAATGAGCCCAGCTCAGGGCTGATTCCTGATTAATGAAGAGGTCACAGGGCTGCTGAGTGGGACTGGGTGGGGCACGTCCCTCATGCCCTCCCCACTGCCCTTGCAGACCAGCCCTCTGTGACAGTAACAGTCCCTGCCCATCCCTGCTGGGCCAAGCCTTTTAAATCCCCTTTTACTAACTCCACCGCCATAGCAGCCAGGGTGAGAGTGACCCCTCCAGGAGGGCCTGAGGGGCAGCAGCCAGTGTCTGAGAGGGAGGTGGGGACAGCGGGGACACCAGGTTCTGCAATCTGTGAGTTGTAGGCAGTCTCCAGTATTTTTAAAATCAGTTAAAGTTTTATTAAAGTAATCAACATTTGGAGCTTCTTTTGACAAAAGGCAACAGGGCTGCCTTTGCCAGATCCAGGCTGGGGGGCAGAAAGGATAAGGAACGGGGAGCTGCTTTTGACAAAACCCACCAACACTGGACTCCCTTGCATAGGGCAAAGGGTAGCTGGAGCCGAGGAGCAGCGGTCCTCCCCTGCAAGGCTGAGTGAGCCTCAGTTCCCCTCACACCCTACTGTGTGCCCTCGCTGACCTGACCCACCTGCTCCTGAAGGCAGGATCAACCCTGAACTAGATGTTGAACTAAATGTGCTCGAGGTTCACGCCTCAGGAGAAGATGGGACCAGAGGGAACACAGGGCCAGACAGGGGGTGGGGGGCAGAGTTCAGCTCATCCGGTAGATAAGAGGCTTGGAACAACCTCAGGGAGAACCCCTTTCCTTCCAGAGCCAAGGGGGTAAGGGGCAGCCTTAGACCCTCTGACCCAATGGCAAAGGTATGGAGTTGGGGTGGAGTGTGGAGTAGCTCTTCCCATGGCCAAGGGCAGGGGGTGGAGGGGCAGAGACTGTCGGTATTGGCCTGACCACACCAGGGAAGAGAAGGAGCTAAGGAGAAAACTGGGATGGAAGGAAGGGGTGCTGGGGCCCCCAAATTAGGGGCTGGGACAGCCAGAGAGTGATAGAGGACTTACATGCTGTTCCCCTTGCCTGGGAGCTGTCCTGGCTGGCGGCTGGGTGGAGCTGGCAGAGGAGGGAGGAGGGCAGGGAGGGGGACTGCCCAGCTGGAAGAGGCCTTGTCTAATTGTGCCTGATTAGTAGAGAGGAAGAGAACAGGGCGAGTGATTAATAGTCACGGCAGTCACCAGCGTGTGGGGAAGAAGGGTTGGGAGGGGGAGGGAAGCCTGAGAGCCCAGAGGGGATGTGAAGCACTCACAGGGCCCTTGTCTCCTGGCCCTCCAGGGGCTGCCTGGACCCTTGAGGACCCCATGGAGAGCGGCTGGGTCCTACCCCAGCCTCTTTAGGGCTTCTCCACCTCCCCCATGCCTCAAGTTTACAGATAGTAGAATATAAAGGACCAAGGTCATGTCTTGCACCTGGGAAAAAAGGTACCATAGCTCACATGGTGTTTCCAGACACCCCAGTGACCCCAGCCCCCAGACTCAGGCCCTAGCCTCAGCTCAACCTGGGACCTCAGCCCCGAGAGTAGACAGCCTGACTTCTAATCACAGCCTGTAGCCATTGCCTTATATCCTTTGGTCCCAGTTATAATTCCCAGCCTGGCCCTACCCAGGCAGTCTAAACCTCATTCCTAGGGCTATGGAGAGTTGTTCTGTCCAAGACGGCAGCCTCTAGCCACATGTGGCTATTTGAATTAAAATTCATTTTCTGTCACACTAATCACATTTCAAGTGCTCACTAGACACACATGGCTAGTGACTACCATGTTGGACAGCACAGACACAGAACATTTCACTGCTGTCATCACAGAGTGTTCTCTTGGCCAGCACTGATCTGGACCGTGTGTGCACACGTGCGTGCATATTTGGCGGGCTGAATAGAATGGGGATGCTAGAACATGGCAGAGGAGGGTGTGGGCCGGAGAGTCAAAAGCAGGGGAAACTGGGTGATGGACAGCAGTGACGCCAGTGCATGGGTCAGAAACCAGTAGGTTTTCTGTTTTTTTTTTTTTTTGAGACAGAGTCTCACTCTGTTGCCTGGGCTGGAGTGCTATGGCATCAGCCCAGCTCACAGCAACCTCAAACTCCTGGGTTCAAGCAATCCTCTTGCCTCAGCCTCCCAAGTAGCTGGGACTACAGGTGTGCACCACTATGCCTGGCTAATTTTTTCTATTTTTAGTAGCTTCTAGCTAATTATTTCTATTTTTAGTAGGGGGGGGGTGTCTCGCTCTTGCTCAGGCTGGTCTCGAACTCCTGACCTCAAGCAATCCTCCCACCTTGGCCTCCCAGAGTGCTAGGATTACAAGCGTGAGCCACTGCACCCAGCCAGGGTGCTGGCATTTCTAATAGCTGACACTTACAGAGTGCGTACCGTGTACGTGCCAAG
>CAUYSK010010025.1:0-26448 GCA_963575035.1 Avahi laniger | reverse complement strand
CATTCATCAACCCACTCACCAATCCATCCATCCAATTTATTCAAGGAAAGTTACTGAAGTCTTCACTGTGCAAACACCATGCTATGTAGTGTGGGTTGGTGGCAGAGGGTGGTTGGAGAAATTCTATGAGGGCAACATTCACAGCCTCATAACACCCTATGAAGAAGGTAAGATAAAGCTTGCTTTCTCCTTATACATCTAGAAAATATGAAGTCCAGGGAGGATGAAGACATGTCAAGGTCACAAAGCAAGTATGTGGCAGAGCCAGCTCATGACCCAGGTCTCCAGGGCCCTGTGCCCCCCATCTGGACTGGTGAGTTTAGGCTAAGGAAGAGCGAGGGGGAAGACAGTTGGTTCTCCATTTCCAGAGGAATCTTTGGTGCATTTTCCTTGCCCTAAAGTTGTATTTCCTTATGCTGTATTGAAACGGCAGCTCAATTGGTGAACTTTCAGACAAACTGACTATTTAGTCACATGTGGATGCATTTTAAGCCCCATCTACTGCCATTGAAAAAAGCCTCACCTCTGATAGAGGGCTTTGAAATTACAGGTAAAACCTCAGCTCTAAATTATGCACACATGACCCAGGGAGCAGCAGTGGTAGATCACCCGAGGGGCCCCCATATCTGCTGTGGACATACCCTGGGCTTGCGTCTATCTCAGGCATGTCAGCCATACTAGGATTTACAGCACATGAGACAGACACAAGGCCCGACCATGAGCTCAGACCCAGTGCTGGCAGGGATCCTATTTTCTCATCCTGCTCCTTGCTCTGGTGGACACAGGGCCTCATTTATTGGGTTAATGCAAAGGATTAGCCTAAGCAGAAAGAATCTCTTACAAGCTGTCTGTGATGCAGGGTGATGTCTAAGGTTTTTTTTGTTCTGGTTGCAAGAAGGGCAAATACAGGAGAATGACATGCAAACACCTTATCTACAGTAAGCAGTTTCCCTCCCCACTACTCGGCCACAGGCCACAACGCTCATCTTTACTCTTCACAGCATTCTCCTGCTCTAAACTTCCTTGTGCTTTGTTTCCTTACTTATTATTATCTGTTTACTCATTAGAATGAAGGAGCTGGGATCTCATCTCTCTTGAACTTGTCTTCTAGAACAGTGCCTGGCCCAGGGGTGCTCAATATACAGTGGCTGAAAGAAGGAACAAAGAAGTGACCACCCGGGAGGGTTGCTGAGGGGGCCACGTGGGCAGCAGGGCAGATCATGGGCACAGATGTGGCTGACCTTGCCAAGAACCAAAGAATTTCAGAGAACAGCACGGGGTGGTGCCTAAGCTTATGGACTTTGGATTTAGAGCCAGTATCCAATCCTAGCTCTTCACTCCAATTTCCTCATCTATAAAAAGGATGAAAAATAGTTCTTGAGCAACTCCCCTGTGCTGGGCTCTTGGGCTTACAGTGGGGGTCTAGGCAGATCTTACATCCCTGTAGACCTCAGGCAGACGTCTACCCTGCCAAGCTCACAGATGAGCACCTGTGATCACAGAGTGTGAGAGGTGCTCTGTGAGAGCTAAACAAGGAGTAGAAGAATAACAGGGAGAGAATAATCACCTCTGCACAGTGGGGAAGCAAGACCCGAAGGAGCAGTGGGGGCCCGCCTGGGAGGATCAGAGGATGGCAAAGCCTGCGCCAAGGGTGGGGACAAAAGCCTTGATGTCAGGAGTTGTGACCAGACGGGATGTGTGTGAGACGTGGGGGAGCCGGAGGCAAGAGATGAATGTGGGGAGGCAGGCAAGGCCGGGATGCTTCACGGGGTGTGAGAATTCTAGGGGATTGTTCATTCATTCACTTATTCAACCAATTATTTACTGAGTGCCTCCTATGGGTCGGGAATTATTCTCAAAGATACGCTTGTAGAAAAAACAGACAAATTCCCCACCGTTGTGAACATCCATTCTAGACGGGGAAGACAGACGATGAGTAGACTAAGTAAATTATTGATCATGTTAGAAGTTAACAAAAGCTATGGAGAAAAAGAAAATGAAGTGGGACCACAGAGAATGCCCACGGGAGGGGCCTTGCGTCTTACGCATTGTGGTCAGGGTGGCCGCCATGGACAGGAACAGACGTGATTCCCATAGAAACATACGAGTTTCAGCACAGTGTTGGCACGTGGGACGGCCTCAGTAAGCCAATTAACCAATCAACCCTGATGATGATGATGGTGATAATGGCGGTGATGATGAAGATGAAGATAGTGGCGGAGAAGATGAAGAAGGACAAAGAGGAGGAGGAGGAAGAGTCATTAATGGCAAGTCCTTTGCAAGAACCTTCCCCGGCCAGCCCTTGCCCCTGGGAAGCCCCTGTCTTCTCTCCTTTTTGAGCGTTCGTGTCTCCTCTGGCTCTCGGACCAGGGAGGGTCCTAGCCAGCCATTTCCAGCACCAGAAGAGGTGCAGATGTGGTGGCCAGCTCTTTTGGAAATTCATCTCCCCAAAATTGCTTTCCATCCATTTTGCTCCAATTCCGTTTTATTTATTACCTAGCAGTGAGCAGATGGAGCCATTTTTCCTCAGAGCTGCTTGAAAGAGATGCAGTGCAACCGTGCGGCAGCCCAGAGCTGATTTATGGGTGGCGTGCCACGGGCCTGTGCCCTGTCTGTAGCTGCAGCTGGTGGAACAGGGCGCTGCCTGGCCCGACACTCCGTGGGCTGCCTTTGGGGACAGATGCCAGAGGTGCTGACGCATCACCTGGTCCAGGACACCTGATCCTCAACCATCTCCTGCTCACGCTCGAGTCTCCCACCAGGCCTCTAGCCATGGTCTCACCCCAGCGAGCAGGAGGGAGAGAAAATGTTTCTCGAGACAAAGGCAATTTCCTGCTGCCAAAGGAAACACTCGACCACATCTTTAATCATCTGAGTGTGCAGAGAGCCACTCAGTTGGGCCATTTAGAAGTTATTATAGAAGCTAATTTGTTCTTTGACATTTTCTATTGAATTTTTAGTTCCCTCATTCAAACTTGAAAAGACTATGACCCCATAATGTGGCCTAAAAACCCACATTACAGCTACAAATTGAACCAAATCTTTGTTTTTCCTGCTGTGTGACTATGGGCAAGTTACTGAACTTCTTTGAGCCTTAGTTTCCATGTCTGCAAGATGGGGCGGCTCAGGGTTTCCATCTCACAGGGTCACGGCAAAGATTAAATGAGGCGATGCACGTGGAATGCGGAGCTCTGAGCTGGGTGTGTAATAAACGTTCGAGAAACGTGGCCTATCCATAGTACTGCTGAAAAGTGTTCTAAACGGCTTTCCTCCCAAGCCGAAATTTCCTTTGTGAATTTAGCTGCGGTTTGGAATCTGATGGCCTGCTGAGTTTCTAAACGTGGGACTTAGGACGGTATTTTACTCAAGCTGATCCTCCTATGTCGTAGCCATGAGATGGGAATGGCACCTACCTCCCAGGGATCTTGAAAGAAGTATTTCTTCTATGCGCAGAAGTTTCCTATAAAAGCCAAGTTCCTGTACAAAAGCTGGCTATTGCCGTCATTTCATACATGAGGTCTGTATTTATTTTCAAGGGGCATCTATTGCAGAATAGAGACAGGCACATGCCTCTCAGAACCCTCTGCCTCGCCTCCAGATGCCTGGCAGCCTCGGGGGACAGGGACAGATCTGAATCTTCCCTGCAGCTGCACGCTCCCCACAGGGCTTCTGCGGGGGTTGGTCCTGGGGCTGCCCTTGGTTCAGATGCGCGTAGTCATTCCGATGGCGTACCTGGGGGCCTGCAGGGACTCCCCACTTAGAGATCAGAGTCCCGAGTTTGGCCGTTGCAAGACCAGGCAGTGTTCAGCTTTCTACTTTATTTCCCTGTACGGACTCCTGAATTTTCGCCTGAATTCAGGACCGACTGAATGGCGCTGGGCCCACGGACAGCCAGCGGGCTGGGAAGGTCTGTGTCTTCGCCGGCAGTCAGTGCTTGGGAATGCGGAAGACGGTACCAAGAACCCAGGGACAAACGGCAAAGGTCTCCGTGGGGAAGGGAGGTCCCGCGGGGAGCTCATTTACACTGGCTGTCCCGACGGTATCCCCCGTTCCGTCTCTTTCTCCTGCCATCTCCTTCCCATCATAACATGTCACACGAGGGGCGGGAGCTAGAGGCTTAGTCCTTCCTGGTGACGTTAGGTAACCCCTGAGACATGGAAGACATTCTGGATCAATAGACTCTCCTGAGATTCTGCCAGGCCCATTTTGGTCTATGTCTTAATCTCAGAAATATAAAAAAATTCTAAAATCCTGAGGTTACAGCTTCTAAGAGGTCCTGGTTTAATAACCCTCTTTATCTTCGTATGTTCTAGATCAGCACAGTCCAATAACTCCTTCCGTGATGGGGGAACATCCGCGTCGCGCGGTACGGCAGCCACTACCCATCCACGTGTGGCTACGGAGCACACGGGGCGAGTGTAACCAAGGAGCTGAATTTCCAATTTAGTTTTAGTTTATTTGAATAGTTGGACGGGGACTGGTGGCCACCCTATCGGACAGCACAGCTCTCAACCATCTTTTCAATTATGTCAGTGTGCTCCCGGAGGACTTTCTTGAAGATTTCTAAAGCGCCAGCCCCGTGCTAGGTTCTGCACGGGACACGTGAGAAGAAAGGGGTTAGTGGCTGCTCTGTGCGCTGGAAAGCTCGCGCCGCGCTTGGGAGGAGACATGGGGCGGGAGCAGGAAAGGCAGAGGCGGCGTGGGGCCGCACGCCCGCTGGGCTCGTCTGCTGAGCAGAGGGTAAGTTCCGGCCAGGCCGAGCGCACAGAGGTCGCCTGACGAAGACAGGTGCGCCATGAGGGCCGTGTCTTTGGTCAGGTCGGGTGCCTGCTCCACACTCTGGGCAGCGTGGCACGGCTGGGGCTGTGGAAGGTGGGAGTCCCTCAGCTCAGCTCCGGGGAGGCGAGCGCTGGCTCTGTCTCAGGCGAGGGGCAACGCCCTGTGGAGACACTGGCTCACTCCCAGAAGAACCCAGAGCTCCACCCTGCACCCACCCAGTGGCCCTTGCCCTGGTTCTCAGCTGGGGTGCGCAGTGGCGCCCAGACCTAACTGCTTTCCCTGACGCTCCGGAGCCGACGATCTGGCTGAGGTCCCTGGCAGAGATCAGCCTCCCTCCTGACAAATATAAGCACCGAGACGATGTGGAGAACGTGGCTTGCTGGCCTCTCTGTGTGGGTGGCGGGTTCTGTCCGTCTGTCCAGGGTGAGGGCTTCCCTGAGCCACACAGCCCTGGCTCTCCGGGGAGCTGTGCCTACACTCGATCCTCCATGGCTCAGGGACAGCCTCCTCTCTCAGGACAGCTCCTCTTGCCCCCATGCGTCTCACGGGAGGTTTTTATGGTAAATAATTATTTTGAGAAATCTCCCCGACTTGAGCAGGAAACAAACGGCTGTAGCATTTATTTTAAAAACACTCATGTAATTCATTCTGTGTGCCAAGTACTATTCTATGTGCTTTTCAAATATGAACATGCTTAAGGCTTCTAGAACACCAGGAGGTAGCTCTGTTTATAATCCCACTTTAGAGATTGAGGGCGTGGAAGTACAAATGCCTTAAGCAACTTGCCCAAGGTGACGGACCTGGTAAGGCAAACCGGCAGTGAGCTTGTGGGTGACCGACCCTCTGGTCTGCCTGGCCCTGGGGGCTTTCCTGGAACGTGGCACTGTCAGTGCTAAAACCAGGGAAGTCCCAGGTAAACTTGGCAGAGCTGGTCCTCCTCTGCCCTGGGGAAGTCCAGCTCAGAGTTCCAGCTCTAGCTACGTCCGCACTCTGCTCATCTGTGGGCATGAGCCACTGGGGGCACCTGGAAGGAAAGGTGAGTGAATCAGAGTTAGCTTTGACCTAATCCTCCCATTTTATGGATGAGAAAGCTGAGGCCCAGCTAACACTTGCCCAGACGTCAGGGAAGTCAGAGGCAGAGCTGGGACCACACCTTGGTCTATCAAGTCCCAGCTCTGGGCTCAGCCCACAGGCTCATGGATGTTTATTTATTCATTTAAATCCTGTCTCTATGGAAAACAGATTCAAAGTGACCGTATAGCAAAGTACATGACAATGAGTTGCCAAAATACAAGCAGCAGAAGAAAATTGAGATCAAAATTTAAGGCAAATATGCCAGCTTTAATAGGTAATTTGGATTTGAGCTTCCTGGCACCCATAGTAAGAAAGGAAAGAGTTTTCTCAGGGGAGACATGAGGGCTTTTTTTTTTTTTTGACTTGGTTTGGATTTTTAAATTACGTTACTATCTAGTAGAAACCCTTAGATAGAAACTACCTACTGACACGTCAGGAGAAGGTGCTTAGTGCTGGTTTTCTATAAAGACAGAAGCAGTTTCCATGGCTACTTTCCAGACCAACTCAAGGCTTCTGAGGGCTCCAACGTAATCCAGATAAACTCTGATTCAGAAGCACGCTATAGGAAGCAGATACAATCAGAGGTTTAGGAGCCTGGAGCCCTGTCTGGCTCTAGCCCTGCCTCCAAAGCCTCCGAGGCATTCCACGGAGCCACAAAGACTCTGGAGAGGCGCTTCTCCTAGGCTGGCCCCTGGGTCGCTGCCCGAGCCCAGGCACACACCTTTGCAAGTTTGACTGGCAGTTCCCTCGCCCTGACAGTGCCCTGTGCTTTCGGGTGGGTGCCCACCTGCGCCGCTTCACCTACCCAGTGCCCAAGATGCCGGGCTGCGCTGAGCAAAATCAGGCGTTTCCTGTTACCCCTGACCACGGTCTCGGCACGCCGGCTGCCAGGAACCATCTGATACTTGCTTGTTAGTTTCTATCGGGATTTCTGTTGGCTTTTCTTTCAAACAATTCCTTGGGTTTCCTTCAAGGTCGAGGAGACGGGTGCTGTTATAAATATGCCACTGAGGGAGGGGGGAGCCCCACCCTAATCAAATTTGAGCGAAAGTCAGATAAAAATTAACCTTCATTTGAATATGTAAACAAACATGGCATTTGGTAATTTCCAGCCGTCCTTGGCTTGGGTAGCAGAAGAGCAGCCTCAAAGTGACTCATCTGCCAGATCTCTTTACAGCAGGAAAAACTTTATTCTTAAAGGCTTTTTACACTTGAATAAGTGCTAAATAATAATAATAGGCCAAGACTGAAAGGAACTCTCCCTATCGGAAGGGCGTCAACACCGGCGGGCTGAAGAACTGGGAGTTCTTCACGGGAGTGGGGGTGACAAAATCCGGGTTGATGAATGCTGACATTCCGAATAAAATCACTCCGTGCCTTCACCTAGGTCAAGAAACGACATTGTTTTCCTGAGCCTCGGTGACAGCGAGGTGACAGAGATTAATAGCTGGGTATTGATGGAGCAACTTGGAGTTCCTTATCTCTGTCAAGCCAAGGCTGTGTCCAAGGGCTGAAAGTGTTATTAGACTTATAATTGCAAAGACATTTAAAGGGTTTCCCCTTAAGGGACTATGAAATCCAATAAACCTTTCACAAAACCTCAAGCGCTCGAGTGCAAAGCCCCCGTCTGGGAGAGCTGTCTGCTCCCAGCCAAGCACCCGGGAAACCTTGAAGCCGCCAACATTGAATAATGTTTGATTTATGAAGTTGGTTTTGAATTTGTATCAGTTGTTTTATTAAAAATATATGAAAGGAAGTTTTAAATATGAGCAAGCCCTGTAGGCTCTCGCCTGCACTGTGCCACCTGTCTGGCAGAGTCTCCTCCTGCTCTCTCCCTCCCTCCCTCCCTCCCTCCGTCGCCTGGTCCCAGGGGGGTGAGGACAGAGAAATGGTGTGGCTAATTTGCAGGGTTAATTTGGTCTGCCAGAGATTAAATCTCAATTTCTCAAGCGCGTTTGCAGAGAAAGGTGGAGGGTCCGGAGGATGCCGCAGCGAGCGTGTGAGGAATCGGTGGATTTGATTTGCCATCTGTGAGGTGGCCCAGGGACAGCGCCCAGCCTGCTGGATTTACTTGTCAAATAGCAACACAGACAAGTACGTCAACTTCTGGAAAAAGCGTTTCTGCTGCTTTCCAGGATGCTTCTCGCACTGGAGGCTATGGGAGGGGGGGCGATGGTTTGCAGGAGACCCGCGTAGGGGTACTGCATGTGGCGATGGGGTTACAGATTGGTGTAGGACTCTGGGCCTCAGTCTTCCCATCTGTGGAATGGGAGGGTCGGACCAGATTCCCCCACCCGGGGTCATCTCTTTGGACCTGTGAGAAGAGCCCGCCTGGCAGGGCAAGCCTCCAGGTCTCGTCCCTCACCCCCTCGTGGCCGGGGGAAGGGTGCAGCAGCAGAGGCCCAGAGGGCAGGGAAGGCCGGTGGCAAGTGTTTCATCCGGGAACGAGGCCATGGGCTACAGAAGTGCTCCTGTGGAAGGCGACCTCCACCTCCCGCCGGCCGAGAGTGGCCAGCCGGGGGGCGGTCTGGGAGGCAGCGGCACTTGCAGAGAGGAGGGGCGGGGCACCTGTTTCTATTCCCCCTGGACGGTCTCAACAGGAGCCCAAGGTCTCTGTGCTGCTCCTGCCCCTGCCTGCATGGGGACGGGGGCGGGGTGAGAGGCAGGCGGGACCCTGGGGGCGGCCGCGGCAGTCCGTCCCAGGGGAGCCCACTCTCTCTCCCCGAGCCCTCTTCAGTGAGGGGGAGGCTCGCTGTCCCCACTTTTGTGTGACTGCCCCATAGCTGCCATTCCTCTGCCTCTGCGCCAGGCACACAGGCAGTGCTCGATCAACACTGGCCGGTGCATGAATGAGGGCCCCAGCACCCCCATGGTCCCCCCACACCGTCAGCGCCAGCCGCAGTGGCCACCCAGCATGGTGATCCCGCCCGGGCTGTGGGCACTCGCCACTGTCACAGGGGGCGTGGGGTTATTCCAGGTGCGACCTGGGACTTTGAAAGTCCGGAAGTGCTCTCTGGGGCTCTAAGGCTGCGTCCCAGTGCGGAGGCGGGGGTGGGAGGATGAGCGCCACGAAGGGCGTCTAGGGATTGGCCCTGGGAGCCCTTTGCAGGGGTGGGGTGTCTCTCTCTCTCTCTCTACCTCCCTCCTGCCGCAAGGAGAGAGTTTGGGCACCCCTGGGCCCCGACAGCCACTTTTATATCACCGCCCCTTCACCGGGACACTGCTGCCCTGTGCCTGGCCCGCGGTGGATGATACGTGCTGCGTGGATCACTGAACGCGTGAAGACCGTCCGCCGGCTCCAGCCCACCCGACCCTGTCAGTGCCATCCAGGGGTGGCCGCCCGGCAGGTTGACTCTGCGGGTCAGCTGTGGGCATTTGCAGGCACTGGGTGGCTCTGGAGCACTGTGCGGCATCCTCCGTCCTCCTGGGTACGCTCCGTCCCCTGGCGTTGTGACTCATCACCACCAGCCTTCTGGTACCTTGTCCTCCCAGTTCCTTGTGCTCGTCCTCCAGACAGCTTAGCGCCTTCCCTGCGCCCCTCCCATGTGCCAGCACAGAAGGACGGGCAGTAGTCAGGTAGCCAGACACACCTGCTTTTGGGTCACGGTTCTGCCACTTACCGGCTTGGGAAAGAATTTTATCGCTTTGAGCCTCAGTGTTCCCATCTGTAGAAGGGGGATAACTATTAAGGTCTGCCTCAGAGGGCTGTCCTGGGATTGACAGGTGCTAAAGCTCCAAATAGCCATTGAACACTCGCAACCTGCCGATTAGCGCGCAGTGCTCCAAGGTGCGTCGACTGTCATCCAGAGATCCCCATTTGTCTCAGGGCACGAGTCTCAGAGAGTCTAAGCTGTTTAAGCAAAGTTGCGTGGCTTGCAAGTGGCCGCGCCAGGTTTGCACCCAGTCTGGTGAAACTTCAGTCTGATTGCGAAGCCCACGATCATCACCAACTTGCTCTAAACTCCAGATGCCAGTCCCCGGGTGTTTTGGGTGGTCTCTGGGTGCTGAGAGTAGGAAGTTATACTTCTTCCTGGTGTCCAGTGGTGGCCACTGGTTCATTTTATGCACACTTCATGAGCCCTTCCCACCTGACAGGCCCTCCGCTCAGGGCCAGGGCTGCAGGTTTGATCCAGACAGTTCCAGGGTCGGTAACGTGGCTGCTCCAAGGAGTTTCTCCAAACCATGGAGGACTGACCAGGCGGAGGACGGCCCTGGCCGTGGAGGAGTGCTCCAGGTTGTGCAGGACTGCTCCAGGTGGCAGAAGACTGTCATGGGCAATGGGACAGGGTGCAGAATGCCCAGTCAGCAGGTCCCAGCGTTGGCACCCAAGGCTTGGGCTTCTTCCTATCATTAGGAAGGCTGGAATCCACGCCCAGGGCTCTCCGCTTTCCTTAGCACAGGGAGCAGAGAGCATGTCTCCCTGGGGGTGAAACCAGACCAAGGCAGGGGGCACATTGTGCACAAGCCTGGGCCTGGGAGGGGCCGGCCTGGGGTCAGGGTGAGAGACCTGCACACGACGCTCGGGTCCGCAGGCACTGCTAGCACCCTCGAGCCGGACAGCCCTCTAGGGAGCAGGAGGTGTGAGGGAGGGCTGACCTTTGGCCCCTCCTCTCAGTCCGGACAATGTGTCCTCCACCTGTTCTGGCCAGGAGGGCAGCCACGTCGCTCAGCAGATGCTGGTCCCCAGGGCAGGCAGGAGAGCGGAGGCTCCCTGCGCATCCTGCCAATGCTGGGAGGCCTCTCAGAGAATCGCTCCTCCCTCTGTGTGGCCCCTGTGTCCCTAAAACAGAGAGCCCCCGAGCCTTCTCCAGACTGGTCCTCTTTCCCGCACCCTCCTCGTGCGTGGTCATTTGTCCTGGGCTCCCTGGACGTCTCATTAATTCCCCTGAGTGTTCAGGCTCAGTGGCTATTCCTGCACCAGCTAAGCCCTGGGGCCCCCACTCCTCTAGTGGACGTGGTCCTCGGAGAGGTCACTGGCGATGGCATCACCTCTCAGCACCGGGACCCTGGCGACCTTCATTCAGCCGGCCTGATTAGACGACCTTGGGGCAGGCTCTAAGTGCCCTGCCCACGGCCTGCAGCCTTTGGACCTTGTAATTTGCTCAGCTCTGTACTCACCGCCACCTGCTAACTGTTCCAGACTGACTCGGTCTCTGGCAGAGCTGAGCTCTCACGACACTGACCTGGTGGGACTGTGGGCTGCTTGGAAGTTGGTCTGCTCTGTACTTCCACCTGCGTGTGATTAGACATGAGCAAAAGCTTTCAGTCCTCTGGGGTTTTAGCCACCAATGACCGAAGGGAAGGGAGAGGAACTTGGGAAGGACAGACAGAGAAACAGGGATCTACAGACAGTTCCCTGGAAGGGGAATTCTAATACCCCGGGCGGCTCCCAAACTGGCTGCATGTTCAGATCACCTGGGCCTCCCTTGCCCTAAGTGAGCTCGAAGCTGGGGTTAGGAGGGGTCAGGAGGAACGCACAAAATGCCTGGGCTCTGCCACCAGGCCCTTTGAAGGGCAAGTCGGCCAGCCTCCTGCAGTGCCCACTGTCCTGTGTGCCTTTCTCTTGGGATTTCCTGGGGATCAGTTAGCTTACCTGATAAACTAGCCCATGCTGTGCCCGGTGGGGAGTGGAGGACTCCTCCTCCTCCCAGGGAATCGAGTCGTCCTTTACTTGCAGTGGGGCAGTCAGGATTCTTTTGAAGCCAGCGATGGAGACCTGAGCCAAATGGATTTGAGCCAAAAAGAAAGCTGATTAGCCCATGCAACTGAGAAATCCAACTGCAGGTTAGACACAGGAGTCTGGGGCGCAAACATTGACTTCAGAACATGCTCTCTCTCCACCTGTCAGCCTTCCTTTCCTCTAGGCTCACTCTTTTCAAGCAAGCCGAGCCCCAAATGCTGCCCTGGCAGCCCCTTGTTACACCTCTTTCTTGGTTGCGGTGGTGAAGTTCTGTAGACTGAGCGTGGTTGGACCCATCTCTGAGCAAATCCCTGGGGCTGGGAGAAGACAGCACATTGATTCACGAAAACAGGGGCATGCGCCCAGCACTGCCCTTAGGTCAACGTCATGTGAGCACATGGGTGCAGCGTGGGTCTCAGGCCAGGGAGCGAAGCTGATGCCCTTTAGAGGGGCCGATGCTGACGTTTGAACTTTCTGGCTGGTACATTTGCTTATGTTACTTCTTCTACCGAGTATCATCCGTCTTTCTCTGCTTTCACGTCCTACCTCCTCATGTCTGGTTGTTAATCTGATGTCAGTGTGTTGCTTGGAAAGATCCTTCCTCTGCCTATGCCTCGGCACACCCGAGGAAGGGGTTGGACTGGCTGGCTCCCGACTCCTGGCGGTCCTGAATGCCGCACTTAGTTTCATCCTTCAGGGCCGACCTGAAATGCCGTCTCCTCCGTGCCTGCCCCGTCTGCCCGCTTCTCATCTTGCCTCGAGTCTTGGCTGTTTGTGTGCCACGAGTTCTTTGAGGGCAGGGATCATGTGGGATTCGTCCTGATTCCCTGGAGCACGTCACACACGGTGACAAGACTCTAGGAGTTAAGAGAGACCTGAATAACCTCCGTATCCTGATTCTTTCTGTGTAGTAACCAAATGAAGAAATGACAAAACAAGACAGCGAATATCGTTGTATATTTTAATTTTTTGGAACAAATCAACGCTTTAACACTAAAGCGTACCAAGGCAGTAATTGACTAGTCTGCGCCCATAAAGTACATGACTGAATGATTTTGACTAATGAAAAATGTCAGAACGTTTATGCAAAATAATGACACTTCAGAACTTCTGCTAAAACAGAGAGCGTTGTACCAATTACGGTTTGAGTGATAACTACCCGCAATCTCTCGGCTTGTTCTGTTTTCAGTGTTCTATCACAGGGGGCAATGTCCTACAATGTGATTTGTTATTCACAAGGTAATTACAGGATTTATTTCTAAAAACTTAATTCAAAGCACATGCCAGGCAGTGGGGTCTGCTGAGGGGACCCACATTTAAAGCTAGAAGATGAGGGTCTTCTTTCAGTCCTCTTGTGAATTGCTGTGGCTTTATGAATAACGTCATCAGGTGACAATGTTGAGTCTAAGTTTGAGGACGTCTGTGACTATGCAGCCTGCCAAGTACTTCCTCCTACCCACTCACCCCCCCGTACCCCACACCCACCGCGATGCGTGCTCGTGTGGGCTCGCACAATCCCTTTGGGTGCCACTGATTCAGAGGCCTGACGGTGCAGTGGAGATCTGGGGACAGGCAGGGAGGGCGGGTGGTGCTGGGGCCGGCTGACATGGGCACATTTGGCGACAGGCTGTGATCGCACTGCGGGTGGCTGGACAGCCTTGTTGGCCATGCATATGCATCGTGCCAGCCCTGGGGAGCTGGGAGCTGGCCGGCCTCCAGGAAGGGCACCATATGGAAAGTGTGCGGGTTTTTATCTTTTTTTCTGAACTTTACCAAAACAAAACAAGCAAAAAAGAAAAAGGGTAAAAGAAAAGAAACCTAGAGACAGGATCATGCAAGGTTAATGATGAAAAGAGCCATGAAGATCAACTGACTGCTCCAGCCTCCACGTGGCCCAAATGGAGAAATTGAGGCGCTAAGAGTCAAGGAGCCTCTTTACCCAAGTTCAAAGGTAGAAGGAGGAGCCAAGGGCCTTGCATGGCCCCCTGGAGAAGAATGACTTTTGATTCCTGAGCTTCCTCCCGGTCTCTCTTGGGCTTCCCCGTCTGGGAATGTGGCAATCTGTGGCTTTAGATTTCTCATCTCTTCTAATGATCAAATTTCTTGGCCGTTAGTATTTTACATGATCTATTCTCCAAATCTATCACCTAAGATAATTCTTTTTCACTACACAAGCCTTTAAATTTTCCTTTTGGCTTACACCATTAAAAAAAAGGTTTTAATGGTGACAAAATACGCATAACAGAAAATTTACCATCTTAACCATTTTTTTGATGCTGCAATATTTATTGACATGGAAATATTTGCATATCTTATTCTTTTTCTATTGTGGAAAAAATAACATAAAATTCATCCTCCCAACAATTTCCAAGCACACAGTATGATATTGTTAACCACGTGCGCACTGTTGTGCAGCAGACCCCAGGAACGCCCCCATTCCCACGCGACTGAAACTCCACCCACTGAGCAATGCTCCCCACTTCCCCAGGGAGTTAGCCTTCTGCTTTCTGTTCCTGCGAGTTCGACTGCTTTAGATAACTCACGTAAAAGGAATCGCACAGCGTTTGTCTTTCTGTGATCGGCTTGTTTTACGTAGCGTCCTGTCCTCAAGGTTCATCTGTGCTGTAGGGTAAGACGGGATTTCCCTCCTTTCTAAAGGCCAATACTAACGCCACAGACCGCATTTTCTTTGTCCTCATCCACCGACGGGCATTTGGGTTGCTTCCCCCTCTCTGCTGTCTGAGTAATGCTGCCATGAACGTGGGCGCGCAAACATCTCTTGGAGACCCTCTTTCGCATACCAGAAGTGGGGGTGCCGGATCATGTGGCAGTTCTATTTTTAATGTTTTCAGGAACCTCCCTGCTATTTTCCGTGGCGCCTGCGCCGTTTTGCATTCCCACCAACAGCGCACAAGTGTTCCAGTTTCCCCTTGTCCTTGCCCCTCCCTAAGCGTTGTCAGTCTACAGCTCAGTGGTGTTAAGTATATTCACATTGTTGTATGACCAGTCTCCAGAACTTTTTTATTTTGCAAAAGGCTTAAACCACTTGGGTTGCATTTCTATAGCTTCCAAGAACCCAAATTTATATGTACGTCCTCAGTACAGTGCTCCTCAGCTCCCTGGAAAGAGACAAAGTGCAATGACTTCCGCCTCCCTCCCTAGAGTGCCAGCACATCGGAACAGTCTGAGCTGCTGGGCAACTGTTGGGATGTCTGGAGGAAGCCATGCCCTGGGGTTTCCGAGATGGGGTGATGACGCTCAGAGAAGACACCCCAAGGTACTTTGTAGAGGGAGGATGATACCCCAGAGTGCTCAGAAATGTGGGAGCACGTTCATAGCCCTCTGCTCCCTTACTGACCTGAGGGAACTGTTGTAGCTTAATAAGAACTGTTCATCGTCTTAACCAAGTGACTCCCGATCTAGCATCTTCTGCAGCACTTATTAAATACGTGGATGCCCGGCCTTGTCCCTTTGTCTCGGGATGGGGAATTCTGCAATAGGACATGCCTCGAGTCCCGGCCAACCCTTCCCAAATGCAGAGCTTGAAGCAACTGTTTGCCTTTGAGACAAGGATTTGGCACCTCCCACGGACTTTGCGGGTGGCTGGGAGAGAGCTGCTTTTGAGAGCACACGACAGATGATTCCCATTGCATTTTCTTGTCTTTTCCTTGACAGCAGGGCTGTTGAAGGTCACCTCACAAACCGGATGTGTGTCACAACACGCAGAGTTCTTCCCAGATAAAGGAGGTAAGTGGAAAAACAAGTGCTTGGCTTGGTAATTGCAGAAGGCCTGATTTGTCAAAGCCAAGAATAACCTTGTAACAAAAAGGGAAAAGAATTGCTCGAGGTTCCAAAGGGAGTCATGATCTAGCAATAGTCCCAGAGGAAAATTAGGGTCTATATATGATGGCATCTCTCCTTTCTGCTGCCTCCTGAGACACCATTACTCATTTGTAATGTATAGCTAATTATGCATGGGCAAAGGATTATGAATCACTTCATTTAGGTGATAACAATTAGCGAGGGCTTGTTGGAGTTCTTTCTGTCAGGATCCTGGGTGTGTTTAGACAACCCACGTGCTGCCAAGGCCAGGGCACCTCTGGGGAGGAGATATCCCATTTCCCCTGCCCTTGCCCAGGTAGCAAGCTGGCTCCTGCCCTAACTCCCCTGACCCCTCTGACTATGGCACTTACTCATCTGTCTTCACCATTTAGAGACTCTGTGAATTTGGACAAATCACCTTACCTCTCTGGACCCCATCTGTACAATGGAGTCACTGACTCTCCTACTTGCACACAGGAGGCCGGACGGATGGACCATGCATTTAGATCCACCAGCTGTTTGGTTTGCTCCTGACGCCCCAGAGGGTTAGGGAAATGCCATCCCCTAGGACTCAGTGACTGCTCACCCCAGGGATGCGGTGCACATGTGCACTTGGATACAGACCCCAGGATGCTCTTTGCACCATAATGTTTATTAGCAAAGGACAGCAGAAAGCCTCAATGTCCAAGAATAGGGGAATAGAAAATGTGCTATATTCAAAAGTTGAACACAATCGAGCAGTTGTAAGGACGGACCTGGATCTTCATATGTCAACATGGACAGTGAATAATATATATAATAGGGTCCCATTTATGCCAAGAAATTGATGTAAAATAATGTCACATATATTTTGTGGGAGAATCTCTCTCTCTTCCTTTCTGTCTCTCTTCTGGTAAAGGCTAAAGAAAGGTCCATAAGTGACACTCCAAATGACTAGCTTGAAAGCATCAGGATGTCGTGGCTAAAGTCACTCTGACCACTTGCCGTCCAATCCCAGCTTGCTGATGCAGAGCGGGAGCTGGGTTTGGGAGGATGACAAAGAGAGCTCAGTTTTGTCTGAATTTTCTAATTTTAAAAATTGTTTCTTAGGCAATTATTAACACGCGATGCCCTCTCCTGCATCAGGTGTTCCGCTCCATACCCCGGAAGCTCCTCCTGTCCACCGCCACCCCGCCTTCCCCCACCCCCGCCCACCCCTCCGGCCGGCCCCTCTCCTTGTTCTAAGGTAGATTTCAATGAAGTTGCTGCATGTGGAAGAGGATTATGGATTCATCTGATTTCCGCTGTTTGAAGTCCTGGGGGAGGGAAGCCTTGTTCAACTCAATTCATAACACTATTAATCCAACCATAAACCTTCCAGTGACTTGAAAGGAGAGAGGTGAATTCATTACAGCCCCTCTCTAAGCGGCAAATCCTTCCTCTCACATGCCATCAGGTGAGACTCTCCGGGGCCAGGCGGCTCCTCTGTCTCGCTGAAGGTCATCCTCAGTGGCGGAGTCTCAGCGCCGAGTGAACTTCGCAGAGCTCCTGTTGGATCCCTCGCTCCACACTTCCCAAATGGGGTAACCAGGGCCCAGAGAGGTTGTGTAAGTTGTCCAAGATCACAAAGCTAAAAAAGCAAAAGCAAGAACCCAATCCAACTCAACTCCCCTGACTTTAGGTCAAGGGGTCTATACTGTTGTAAAAACAATTTTAAATGAATTAGGTTTACGTGCAATCATTCTACTTTTGGGAGTCTAGTCCAAGAAGATAATTCTAAACATGAAAAATGCTATATCCCTGACATATCTATCACAGCATGATTTAAGATATAACATCTTGAATCAAACTAAATGTGGACCACTAGGGAAAAAGACCAATAACCCAATGGCTTATTATGCGACTATTAAAAATGTTTCAAAAGACTCAAATAACATTGATAAAACCATCATATGCTGAGCAAAAAGCAGCAGGATGAAAATTATACGTATAAAATCATTTGATCATAACTTTATGAAAATATATGCATAGGACAAAGAAAGGAATAGAACAAATTGTGCTATGAGGCCTTGTCACTGTCCCGTGAATTTAACAAAACACAATTGAATGTGCTTTGAATTATTACGGTGGGATTACAATGTTTACTTTTCCTTTTTGTTTCTGCCCTCCTCAAATATTTTGTAATTAGCTAACATTATTTTTAATATATTTTAATTTTTGAAAAGTGGTTTCACTGGTTGTCTTAGGTCAGCTTCCTCGTGGAACAGATGAGAGAGAGTGAGTGAGAAATCTGTGCGCAGAAGTTGGTTGAGAACAGCCCTCGGGAGAAACGCCTGGGGGTGGACTGCAGGCCTGGGCGCAGGGGGAGCTGGGCTGCCGCACGGTTGTGATGAGTCCTCGGCGGATCCCACAGGAGCTCTGCGGCTGGGATGGACTTCAGAATGTCCCAGACAACGTCCCTGCCCACAGGGGCATTCTAGAGAAGGAACAAATCAGTACACTGCATGGCTTCAGAGTCCAGACAGTCTCCTTTGAATCCGACCCCCTCACTTACAAGCTGTGAGAACTGGGGTGTGTTTCTTCCCTACCCTGCCTCATTTTCCCTGTCTGTAAAAATAGGGTGCTGTTGGCGGTACTTAGTTTCTATTTCCTTTCCAATTCACATTCTTACATCTTGCCCCCTTTGGTCCTTAAAACACCCTGCAAGGTGGGCAGCCCAGAAATGTACCCCTCTGGGGGCGCTTGTGATGAATTTGTCCCAACCCCAGGGGCAACTGCTACCTCATGGAGCCCAGATTTCTGGATGGCCAGTGTTCCTATAATCCCTGAGCAGGGAAGAGCTGGTCACGCTTGGCCACGACACCCTGACACAGTGGCTTAGGTACAGTCCGCCTCACATGCTCACACACTCAGCCTCTGGGTGCCTCTCCCCGCTGGGGACCTCCCTGCACCCAGGGTGGAGCCACTCTCAACAGGGGGCCGGGGGGCCTCTCCCACCCTGGGGAGATGCCTGACAAGTCCAGTCCCCAACTCCAGTAAATGCTGCCGGGACTCTCTGGAGAGAGCGTAACTACTGCTCCTGCATGGTCAAAATAATGATTATTTCTTAAAACTTTAAAATAAGCTCTAAATATAAATGTAACACCAACATATGATAAAAACAATTTAGATGCCATAAGAAGGTAAATCAGGAAAACTACAAACCTCTCTCTCCTTCCCTCATCATGAGAATATACAGTGTCTCCCCTTGCCCAGCCCCCTTGGAATTTCATTCCCCAGGGAAACTGCTGTTAACCCCTGGTGGTCTCTACAGCCTGCAAACGGGGCGTAATACAGCTCTGCATCCTGCCCTCCCCTTAGCATTTGACGGATGTCTGCCTGTTAGTGCATGTCGAGCTGTTTGATTTATTTCAATGGAGGTACTATTAATTCTGATTCTTTCAATGCTGTCCTTCATTTCCGATTCTCTTAGATTTTTTTGTTTGAGTCTATTTCTTTTTAATGTGTTCACTGTGCCGTATTTAACCACATAGCTTTGGTGGCCATCCCAGCTTTTTGCTGTCAAAGGACGCTGTGATGAACACCTTTGAACGTACATCTTCGAGGGCGTGTCCTGAGGATAAATCCCTAGAGATCATGTGATTTTAAAGCTCCACCTGGGGATTTAAAAAACCTTCCTTTATCACGTGTTTCTACCCCTAAGCTGAGGAAGTGTTTGTTGGAGACAATCGCAGTGTCTGCTCGGCCCTGTCTCCGACCGCAGCGCTGGGTCTCATTCCGGTGGGTTCAGGAGCAGAGACGGCGTGGTCCTCATTTGCGGGGAGCAAGTCTGCTCCTGTACTCTAGACTGGGAGGATCTGAGTGCTGGCAGTGACTTGTCACAAACCCGTCCTGCGGTTTGTAATCAAGTTATGATCTGCCCTTTGCGTCTCCCGGTGCCTGTGTCTGGTGGTAAGATGCGATGCCACGTACTTTTTCTGGTTCTTCGGTGGGCAGGTTTCGTGGCTGCAGCGGTGCCAGCCTCTTCTCGTGCAGGATGTGCCTGCTGGGTGTGACACCCAGGGGCACAGTGACGACTATAGGTAACAGTTACTGAGTACTTAGCGTGTGTCAGACACTGTTCAAGGGCTTTATGCAATTAGCTCATGTAATTCTTAGAGCGAACACATAGCATAGGTACAGTTATTGTCCACATGTCACATGAAGGGACTGTGTAGTCATTGGTGCTGTTTGTGTTTCTAAGCATATGATGAGTTTACGGTTTCCTGCCCGCTGTGAAGTTAGGCAGGGCCGTGTGACTGTCTTGACCAATGAGATGTGAGCACAAGTGGCAGTGTCCTTTCCAGGTGGAGGCTTTAAGAGCCAGCGTCTGTCACAGAGACTGGCAATGCTCCATGTGTCAAGTACTGTGTCACTCTGGGTCCCCAGGCGAAGAGGGACAAGTGGCAGAACCCCGAGACAACCCATGACGGACACAGGGTGTGAGTGAGAGAGTCAGTGCATTGCCGCAGGGATTCTGGGGCCGTTCGCTATGACAGCACAGCCCTTCCCAGGCCGATACGAAAACTGAAGTCAGAGAGGCTGAGTTCGTTTCTCAAGGTCACGCTGCCAATGCATGGAAGAACCAGGTCTGCACTCAGACTCTCTTCTCCGGGGCCTGCCCGTCTCCCACCCGAGCCTGTGCGTGCCTGGCTAATGCTCCATGCTGCAGCTTAGGGGCAGAATCAAAAGCTTCTAAAATTCTGAGTTTCACTGCAAGTAGGGCCCCCAAATATTAGGTTGCCAGGGACTTCGTTTTGGGCTTATCAAGTTGAAAGTGATGGAAACTCAACGCAAACTGACATAATTTAAATACATATGTTAATATATATTTGGGGGAGTGCATATATCTGAATAGTCTGTGGCAGAGCTGGCTTAAGGACCGGGGGCTCATGCGACATCCTCGGGGCGCCGTCTCCACATCACCTCACTCCGCTTCCTGTGTGTTGACTCCGGTCTTAGGCAGACGGAAACTCCCGCCTTCTAGCGCAGCACCCCAGTGGGGTGCGTTTCTGTCCCGCTATTCCACAGGGGAGCTAAGGACTAGGGGAAACGATGCGTGCGAATGTGATTGCAAAGGAAACGGAAGCGCAAACTTCCCGTGTTTGGCCGGTCAGAGTCAGCCGGCGAGAGTTTCAGTGCTTCCCCTTTCTCCGGAGAGGAAACAATTAAAGATACCGAGGGGAGACCGGCTAGAGGGACCAGGGTGCGGTTCCAGCACGCAAAGCCCAAAGGGACCTCCACGGTCCCATCGGGAGGAGGAGGCAGCATCCGCGGAGCAACGCTGCCGCAGCGAGCACGGCGCGGGCTGGGGATTCGCGTCAGTCCAGGCAACCAGCGAGCACGCGAATTACAGATAATTCCCCATGATAACTGCTACCAAGGAACTAAAGCAGGAAAACGTGGTCAAGAAAGACCAGGAGATGAGGGAAGACGTCTTGGAGAAGGGTCATCTAAGCTAAGTCCCAAATGAGACCGAGTCATGGGAAGAAGCGGGGAAGTGTGCTCTGGAGGAAGGGGTAGGAAACCCCCTGGGGTAGAAAAACACGGCGTTGCGCAGGGTCACAGGCTGGCGTGGCTGGGGGTGCGAGGGGGCCAGCGATGTGGAGGGGTCTGGAGAGGCAGGCAGGGGTGGATCTCAAGGCCTCATTGGCCACAGCAAGACATTTGCCATTTATCCTACGGCTCTAGGCAGTCAGAGCTGAGTTCTGCTAGGGCCAGAGCCCTGTGGAGAAGGACTCTCTTTGCCGCCCATGTCCTTGGAGGTGTCCAGGGTCCTGGCTTTCCAGAAGTTTGACTCCTCAGCAAGTGTGACGGGGAGAACCAGCTCCCTTCCCCTTTTAATAACCTCTACCAGACGAGCTTCGTTTAGGAGACCCAGCCTGTCCTTCCTCCTGCTGAAAACATCTCGTTCAGTGCACGGGGGATCTTTGCTCAGGTCCCCAAAACTCAGAGCCTGGGATGGGAATTCTCGTGCAGGTGATTTCTGGAGGGAGTGCGCCCAGAAGAAACTCATAAGGGAATGAGGAAGACAGGACGGGGCAGGTGAAGAAAAGATGTGGTTCCAGCTGACATCGGCCCTCAGCTTGATTCCTCCAGGAGGCCCCGGAATGTGACCGGCCCTAGACAGTTGTATCGTCTTGAAGCAAGGTGACCAACCAGCTTTCGGACCTCGGTGCCAGTTTCTGCCTCCAAGGCCACTGCAGGCCACAGGTGTGGGTGAGTCTGACCCTGCAGGCTCCTCCAGGCAAGGTGGTTTCCATCAGTCTAGGGAGTTCTCCAGAGACGCTGACAGCTATGAGCCTCGAGCAGCCCAAACTTGCAGTGTACATGGTTTATAACTGGTCCCGTGAGGGGAATTTGGGTGGGGCTCCAGCAACATCTTATGTAAGGTGCACTGTGTATTTCCTTGCAAGGAAGCTTGAGGCTGGGCCAAAGGTCGAAGCGGATGCAAAGGAGGAAGCCAATCCCTGCACCCTACCTGTTGGTGAGCTGTGGGTGATACTGGGCTTTCTGTCCCAGGTAGGGCAGGAGAGAAGAAAGCGGACCGTCTAAAGACCCGTCCCATGCTGTGACCTGCGCTGAGGGCTCTGCACATGACTCTATCTATGCTGCTGCCCAGCCTACCAGAGCATGGAAATCACTCTGCTCATTTTACAGGTGGAGTATAGAGGTTCAGAGACGTCGTGTGGCTGGCCTAAAATCACACAGCTAGGTGGTGGGAGCACCGGAACTTGAATTCGACTGGCTCTGGAACATGCCTGTGTCTACGTGAGCAGGGCTGGAGAGAGGTGGGAAGGGAGAGCAGCCTCGTTCGCTGAGGTCCCTGGGGCCAGCCTTGCACCGCGGCATCTCCACCCCACCAGGAAGGGCCTCTGGGCTGCGGTTGCTCACTAACTGTTCTTTCTTGTCTTCCTCTCGGGAGGAGACACCCAGATTATCTCTCCTCCCGGCTCCTGCGGGTGCCACATATCTTTTGCCAGCCCGTTGCTCCTTTCCTCTCTCCCCAGTGCCTGCAGAGCCAGGCAGCAGAACGTGATGCATGATGATGGGTGTGGCGGGAGCTCTGGCCCACCGCACATTTCTGCCAGGGTCCTCTAAGGCCTTGGCTGTGCCCGTAACCCCCGGCACGGAAGGTTTGGGCTGGTGGACGGTGTGGGGTGGTGAAGTTTTCTGTTGGTGTACCACCTCCCCAATCTTGCCATACGTTCTTAAAGCTTGGGATACTCTTTACTTGCTTTTTAAAAAATTGACTCATATTTAGAACCTAAAGACATTTAAGAAGAAACTTTATGATCACTGTCATACACAGGAAACAGCATTTACTTGCCATAACTACACAACTTTGAAAAATATTAAAATTCCTAATAATTAAAATCATTTTGTTGATCTACTGTGGTAGATCTTCCATATCTTAGGAAACACCGGCATAGTTGCCAGAGTACTGAATCGGATGTTAGGAAATTATATTCTGCTTCAGGCTCTTCTACCAACACAACAACAACAATAATATTTAACATTCATTAAGCATATATAATGCGGAAAATACTCTCCACGAATTATTTCATTTAATCCTCATGGCTTAGTTTGGGGTCGCAAGAAGCAAACAGATAAGAACTCATGTGTAAGTATTATTTTAAACAACTTTCAGGAGAAACAGTAAGTCAATGGCAAACTCTGGGGTATGATTTGGTTTTAGGGATCACGGAATATTCTCTGTGCTCCTCAAGTTATAGTAAAAAGCTGTCTTCATTAGTCAGGCACCTTTTGATTGTGACAGAGACCCGAGTCAGTAGGTCTGAATCCATAGGAATTTGTTGCCTCAGTTTAACTAAAAATTCTAAGAGGAGCTTCAGGCATGGCTGCATCCAGTTGTCAAACAATGTCCTCCGAGGTCTGTTTTCATCGCTCATCTCTGCTGTTGGTACGTTGGATTCTCCCACAATGCTTGCTCTCCCCACATGGTGGCTCCAGGTTGACATCGTGCTACATTGTTCATAGCAAAAGGAGAGAACGTAGTTCCTTCACAAGCCCAAGAAAAGGCTCTCATTGGCTCACTGTAGGTCACGTGTCTATCTCGGGAGATGTCCCTGTGGCCAGGAAATGGGGTGCTCTGATTGGCTAGACTTGGCCACCACGTGCCTATCCCTGGGTGCTGAGAAGTGGGGGCAACCAGCCCCATCTGAACCCCATGGCCTGAGATTGAGGGGTGGAGAAATACCTGAAAGAGAAGCTGGCCAGTAGAAGCAGATGTCCTGTTCCACCTGTGTGCGTGCCAGGTTTGCCGTGCAGAGGACAGCAGGGAACCGATCGCTTCCAAATGTGCTGACGACGTGCAGAGAGGGTTCCCACTGGCAGCTCAGAATGCAATCAACTGGCTTCTTTTGCCAACCCAAGCACCTGTCATATTTCATCTTCTTTTAAATAACTTCAAGGATATGAAAGTCATCAAACCAAGCCCGGACAGGGTCAGAAGTCACCGGCTCCTCTGTGCAGAGGGTTGTCACTTTTTGGCTGTTTACCCTGCTTGGTATTTGCATGGTCCCCTGTGGAGCTGAGCACAGCCCCAGCAAATATTATTCAAATGTGGCTCGTGGGTGTGCCTGGAAATAAATCACAACTGCTTGCTCACCCCTAGGATGTACTCAAAATAAAAAAACACAGTGGAGATTACCTTCTTCATAATTGTTATATATTTCTTTGACCTCGCAGCAGCTAAAGTTGGCTTTCAAAGGAAAAAATGTTGCTGCTGAGCAGCAGAGAAGCACTTTAATGAACACCGCGGGGTTTGCTGATCACCGCTAATGAGTGAGGAACAAGTGTCCTGCAGGAACCTTCTGTCTGTCTTTAGAAAGCAGCCCTGGATGACGGAGCGTGGAGAGTGCTGGGGCTGACACGCGCCTGCAGTCTCAAAGCAAATATGTGGTGTCTTTGGAGCCGTGTGATGGACACTTCAGGAGCTGCCCCGCTCATTTCGCCTGCCCTCGTGCCCTCCCCGGGCAATAGGAGCAGCTAAACCGAGATTCAGTGACGTCCGTAAAGAGTCGCAGCACCAATATTCAAAGAAACGAAACTCAACAGAAACATGTCAATCTCTCCGGGCACTTCATCTGCCATTGTTGTTTGGAGGGTGCTCCGTTCTTGCCAGTGCACTTCCTGTGATGTGTGTGTGTGTGCGCGCACGTGTGTGTGTGCACACGCCTGTGTCTTTCAGTGCTCACGCATGAGTAGACTCAGAGTCTGAACCACAGCCGGGGAACGATTTTGCCATCAAAAGTCACTGGCCCACACTCCTGAAATCACCTGGAAGCCCCAAGAAGCTTAATATAGCCAGCTTCTTTGTTTCTGGAAATGGGAACATTCTTGTTAGCTTGTAAAATTAAGAGCAGGGAAAAGAGCAGCCTATTAATGACACATAATAAATGACACAAAATATGCTTCCGTTTTATTTTAGACCTGAAGGGAACGAGGGTGACAGAGACAGAGACAGATACACATAGACATTGTGCTTAAAATAAAAAAAGAATCACAGAGACGGCTAACATGATTCGCTGAATGCCGTGAAGGGCATGGGCCGTGCGTTGATCACCGTGTCAGTGCGTCCTGCAACCCAGCGCGGTTACACAGATGAGGACGCCAGGGGTTCGAGGGTTCGGAAGGTCGAGACACTTACTCGAGACCACGCTGTTGGGAAGTAGGAGGGCTGTGATCTGACTCCAGGCCGCTCGTCTCCAAGGCTGTTCCAGATAAGGCTGTCCAGGGGTTGTGTGTGTGTACGCACGGCAGGATGGCTTTTGGTTTGAATGGGTGATATATTGTCAAAGCACAGAAATCGAAACTTATGACAAGATTACAATGAGAAATCACCCTCCACCTACCTGTCCACATTCCATGTGTGCTTTGCTCCTGGACACACCTGGGCCCCGGTGCCCACCTGTCCCTCTGTGTCCACCACCGCCCTCTCTACGGCTGCCGGGAGCCCCGGCCCTCCTGCCGCCTTCTCCCAAGTCCCGGAAGCCTGTCCTTGCTCCTTCCTGCCCACCAGGGGTTGGACTGCGACACACTGCATCCCGTGGTGGGAAAACAGGCTGGTCCCCTCTCCTGCTTCTCTGGCCAGGACAGGGTTTCGGGGGCTTGGCGTGTCTCTAATGCCTTTCTAATGCTTGCTGATCTCTCCTTTGCAGTGAAGAGGAGCCAGCTCCTCGGTGCAGCGCTTCCTGCCACCAACACTTACCTGAAATCGAACAACTTTGGGACCATTAAAAATGCATTTTTGGGATTGCCTTCTTTCGTTTGTGGCAGGCAATACTGGCTTTTCCGTATAATTAGTGAAACAACATTCCCTTTTGAAACGTATTTTTTAAATAAGACAATTTAAAGGAAAAATATTAAGTAAATAGTCACACAGAGGCACAAAGAAATGCCAAAACAGTGAAGTGGGTAGGCCAGTAGCCAACGGTGGGGAGACGCTGCCTTCGACCGTGAAGTTCAGAGCCAGGTTCGAAGGGCACCTGCTTGTGTGGCGTCCCGGGACCCCTCTCCCGGAGCACCAGCCACCACTGGGAGTGTCGCTGTGGCTCTGCACCCTCCAGCCCGAGTCTCCATCTTCTTATCGCTGTTGGGAGAATTCTCGGTTCTTTCAATCCTTATTCAGATGACGGGGTTTGGACCCTCGTCTGTTTCAGTGACCCTCTTCTGGACAAAGATCACTCCGTCAGTGTTCTTCAGAATTCCCGCACTTCCGCTGTAGCTCCTGTGGTGGCACTTTACCCCTACTGACACAGCCCAGGTGTCTGTGTGTGTGTGTGCATGTGTGTGCGTGTGCGTGTGCGTGTGTGTGTGTGCATGTGCGTGTGTGCGTGTGCATGTGTGTGTGCGTGTGTGTTTGTGTGTGCATGTATGTGTGTGTGCATGTGTGTGCGTGTGTGCATGTGTGTGCGTGTGCGTGTGCGTGTTTGTGTGTGCGTGTGCGTGTGTGCGTGTGCTAGAGAGTTGTGAGCTCTTTTTTCCAGGGGATGTTTCTTCCATCAAGATGGCACCTATTTTCCCTGCCATAGGGCCACCTCTGATACTCC
>CAUYSK010010024.1:0-88165 GCA_963575035.1 Avahi laniger | reverse complement strand
ATTTGCATTTCCCTGATGATTAGAGATGTTGAGCATTTTTTCATATGTTTTTGGCCATTATTCTGTCTTCTTTTGAAAAGTTTCTGTGCATGTCCTTTGCCCACTTTTTGATAGAGTTGTTTGATTTTTTCTTGCTGATTTTCCTGAGTTCTAAATAGATTCTAGTTATCAGCCCTTAAAAGACGCCTATACTCGAATATTTATAGCAGCACAATTCACAATTGCAAAGATGTGGAAACAACCCGAGTGTCCATCAATACATGAATGGATTAATAAAATGTGGCATATGTATACTATGGAGTACTATTCAGCTGTAAGAAATAATGGTGATATAGCACCGCTTGTATTCTCCTGGATAGAGCTGGAACCCATGCTACTAAGTGAAGTAACCCAAGAATGGAAAAATAAGCACCACATGTACTCACCAGAAAATTGGTTTCACTGATCAACACCTAAGTGCACATATAAGAATAACATTTATTGGGTGTCGGGCAGGTGGGAGGGGGGAGGAGGGGATGGGTATATGCATACATAATGAGAGTGATGTGCACCATCTGGGGGATGGACATGCTTGAAGCTCTGACTTGGCGGGGGGAAGGGTAACATACCTAACCTAAACATCTGTAGTCCCATAATATGCTGAAATTAAAAAAAAAGAATATAGAAAAAGCTTCATAAATATTGGGGATAAAAATCAAACTAATTCTCCATTCTTTCTGAAATACTCTATTCTTTCTTTCTACGCCTCCCCACATCTCTAGGTATGCACTGTCCTTAGACTCCTTAGGACTCAATGCAATCCCCCCACCAGCCCCCTCAGCTGCCCTCAGTGTTCCACAATCAGAGTGTAATGGGTTAAGCACTACCAACCAATCCATTCCTCCTTTATTTATTTGCGTGTTTTAAGATCATTGACTCTAGATTTAAGTTGTTCCAAAAATATAGCAACATAGTGAAATGATCTGAATTATGTTCTCCCCCAAAGCCTGTATCAAATTATAAAATATTACGTTGAAGGTGAAGTTGTTTTCCTTCCCACAAAATGCCAGGAGTTTAATGAGAATTCACAAATTTCCTTAGCATTTCTCAAGTAGAAATAATACAAAATTGCAGCTCTGATTTCAGTTGGTGGGAAAACAGCTTTAGTAGCTCCTTGCAATGAGAGGGTGTCATGTTTCATATGTCAAAATGCATTTTAAAATGCAGCTATCTGTTTAGGAGTTGTTACAATTTTGGAAAATATTGTTTTTCTATTCTCCAATGGAGAAAAAATTTGTTTAAAAAATATCAAAGACCTGATTGATTATTTAAGTAAAATTATTATCTGGGGATGATGCATTGTTCAATTGAATTTAGTAAGATCTCTTCACATATCTTTTTATTCTGATAATGATACCTAAATATGAGCTGTTCTTATTTATAATATATACTAAAATGTGTGTAGTTTGAGAACTACAATAAAATAATATAAATCATATTTCTACATTTGGATATGAAGTTTGTGTTGCTCATTGATCAGAATAAAAAGTTGTTAAGTTTATCTGTTGATATTTTTCATGTTTTGTAGAAAGTCATGTATTTCTGAGTCCAGCTTCCTGGAATATGCTGTCTTTATATTTTTGCTTACATACACAGGCATAATACCTGAATATATAGAATATATATAGAATATACAGATTTACTTGTATTTATATATAAATGTACATGTATACAGAGACCAAAATATTTTTTCAATGAGAGTAACAAGGTTTTATCAATTGGATGTTAACAATGTATTTAGAAAAAAAGAATCTAAAGTTGGCTTGAGGATGCATTGAGTTGGTATGTGAGGGCAAGCCAAAAAATAGTCTGCGGCTGCATTATTTTTGCAGTCAGGGCAACCATAAGAGACAGATAGGGGAAATGCTCCACAGAAGGAAAGCTCCACACGCTGCATTTTGGCATCTCTCTTGCATAGAAAGGGAGCTGACCTATTGTAAGGTCATATATGGACTCATCAGACATTGCCAATGATTTGATTGATTGGTCAGGGATCTGTAAGGATCAATATTAGACAATTTAAGTTAAGAGAGTCTGGGCTAGGGGAATGTGAATAAACCCATAGGCATAGGCTAAAAGTGTCATGACTTTCATAGTGCATGTTGACATTCACTGGTAGACAGTCACCAAGAAAGAGGCAGTAAACAAGTAGTAGACAGAATGGCTCAGGCAGTTGATGACAGTCACCCTCTGTCACTGGCTACCTCAATGCTGGCCCTTTGGGTGAATGAATAGAGTAACCATGATGGTAAAAATGGAAGCCATGTATAAATCCAATAGCATTATCTCCCATTCATCAAAGCTGATCTTGCTATTGCTGCTTCCAAATGTCCAACCTTCCTACCGAACCCACAATATGGTTTCACACCCCCAGGAGATTAATTAGCCACTTGGTTGTGAGTTGATTAATTTGACCCTTTTCTCCATGGAAGGAGAAGCAATTTATCTTTACTGAAATTGACACATATTGCAGATATAAGTTTGCCTTTCCTGCCTGCAGGGATTCAACCAGCCCTATCTAGGGATTACAGAGTATTTGGTCCACTGACATGGATCCCATGCAACATAACATCAGACCAAGGGACACAATTCAGCAAAGCGGACGCAGCAATGGGCACATCACATGCCACCCCTCCCAGAAGCTGCCAGCATGGCAGAACTAATGGAATGGCTTTTAGAGGTAATCCTAAGGTACAGCTGAGATATGATACCTAAAAAGGATGAGGTGTCATCCTCCAGATGCGGTATGATTCCCAAATCCACAACCGTGATATGATATTATGTCCCAATTTGTTAAAATACAAAGTCTAAAAATAGAGTACAGAAGTAGGGGTGGCTTCACTTCCAATGACTTACTTAGGCAATTTGTGCTTCTCTTCCCCACAGTCTTGGGCTCTGTGAGGTGAAAAGTCTTGGTTCTTGGAGAAGAAATGCTCTCACTAGGGGAAACAGCAAGAATTTCATAACTTTAAACTATGATTCTCACCCACTCACTTCAGAATCCCCCAGCCAAGGATGAGGTGTGGGTAACCCTAGGAGGTAAGTCTGTACATTAGCACAGGTCCTCCCCAAAGGTGGGAGGAACCTAAAACAGGTGGTGGAGATGGGAGATGATGAGCATCATTGTAATCTGTAGACCAGATGTAGAGCCAGAGCTAGTTTTCCCACTTACTTTACCCATGTTAGTTTCCTCAAGAAAGGGAACAGCTAGAATCCTGAAAGAGCTGTTGCGACATGTGATGATCTTGTCACGTGAAACAAGTGATCTCTCAGGAAGCTTCCTTAACAGAAGGGCCTTTTCCTCTGTCATTCTGGATTGTTCTGAACACACATGTGGAGGGCTGAATGACAGCCCCCTAAAAGACATGTCCTTTGTCCTATCTCCTGGAACCTGTGAATATTACTGTGATGGTAAATTTTATGTGTTTACTTGCAGAGTGTTTTGGGATGAGATTATATTTAAATCAGTGAATTTAGAGTAAAGCAGAGCACCCTCCATCATGTGGATGGGCCTCACTCTAATTAGTTAAAGGCTTGACTGGAATGAAAGATTGATTTCCCCCATGAAGGAGGGAATTTTCCAGCAGACCACCTTCAGATTTCATCTGCAATATTGGCTCTTCTATAGCATGTTACCTCCTGACTGGAACTGGAACATTGGCTGTCCTGGGTCACCAGCCTGCCAGCCACCTTGCAGATTTTGAACTTGCCAGCTTCCTTACCATGTGAGTCAATTCCTCATAATAAATCTCTCTCTCTCTCTCTCTCTATGTATGTGTGTGTGTATATATATATGTGTGTGTATATATATATATATATATAAAAATATACACACATGTATATAAAATGCATAAAAATATATAAACACATCCTATCACTTCTGTTTCTCTGGAGAAACTGAGCAATACAATTACATAATATGGCAGAAGAATGAACATTATCAGCTTATATGGCAAATGGTGTGATTAAGTCAAGGATTCTGAGCAGAGGAGTTTATCCTGAATTATCTCAGTGTGCCCTAAATCAAATGGCAAGTGTCCTAACATAGGTGAGACAGACAGAGATTTGACAGAAAAGGAGGAGGAAAGGTGACCACAAATTAGAGTGATGCAGCCACAAGTCAAGGAATGCCAACAGACACCAGAAACTGGAAATGATAAATTTCTGTTGCATTAAGCCACCTCAAGCTCTCATAGAAATGTGGCTTACACCTCAAAATGTAGTAGTATTTATTCTTAGAGATCTTTAATTATCAAATGCAGCACCTTTCTTCCAGAGAGCACACATGCCCTGGGTCACTGGTTTGGGATGAATTGTAACAACAGTAGCCGCACTGCTCCTGAAACCACCGTACCTCTATGAAACCCAGGCTCAGTCTCCTAGACGTCTTCCTCTACCGCAATGACACCATGAATTGTCTTTCAGGGCTCCCACTCCCTCCTTGAAAGAGAATCTCTTTCAAGGCTACTCGAGTCCCTTCCAAATGTTTAGGTCTAAAAACTTTAGTAACTGATGGGATCTAGTTCTTTCTCTTGTACATCAATTTGAGAAGTGGTTAGAGCTACTCTGCCTAGAACCACTTGCCAAAAATATTACCGTGCAAGGGCTTCACCAACTGAAACAACTCTGTACTTACTGCACAGTCGTTCTTACACTCTGGTCCGTGGGCCAGTAGCATTAATGTCACTTGGCAACTAGTTAGAGATGCAAAATTCCAGGCACCACCCCAGAACTGCTGAATCCAAAACTCCGGAGTTGAGAGGCCAACAAGTTGTGTTTTAACAAGCTTTCCAGGTAATTTTCTGATACTATTTTCTCATGGTGTTCTGGCTTTGGTGCTTTTTTAATAGTTCTCATAACAAATTCACATTTGGATGATAACTTCCTCAGCTTCTTATAAACTGAACTATAACCACAGAAAATGTTTCTCTTCGGTAGGAATAGTTTTAAGCAGAAAAAAAAAAAAAGCAAGGAGCACCAGAGATACATGGTAAATAAGTAACCTCAATTTACCTGTTATAAATACCTGTTTTAATACAGGTAACTGCATTATCTATAGAATTCATAAAAGCCTAGCTGAGTATCTGTTTCTATAACACTCTTCTTCAACATGTCTTTCTCTAAACTTTCTTATTCAAAATTCAAGAAAAATAATTACTTTTATAATATAAAAAACATTCACATACCAGCATAGCCATTTGGACTCAGGTAGTCCTGCTTCCAATCATACTTCAACAACTGACTAGCCTACTAATCTCAGGCAACCTATTTACTAAGATCCGGTCTTCAGAAATATTAAAATGGCACTAATATCTACCTTGCTGGCTTGCTGTGATTCTGAAAGAAAATCATGAATACAAAGAATATGACAGGGTGTGTGGTGTATAATATGCATGCACCAAGTGGTAGGCATTATTTACTTTATTCTTCATACAGCCTTTCTCTTTTTCCTTCCAAATGGTCTGTACTTCCCCCTGAAGATTGAAATACCTCCTATTTTCTCACTGTTATTGCCAAACGCAGAGAATGTAAATATATGAGATTGCTGGGGAGACTTGGCAGTCTTTTCATATTTACTTGGTCTGTTAGATGCAAATCCAATTTGGGGATATCTCACTAAGAATATGATTTGTTATCTAAGTCTGTGCCAAGGATCAGACCTGCTTAAAGTGCTCCTATTACATCTGGGTGTATTACAGATGATTTACTTAATTTACCCTTGCTTTGAGTCTCATTTTTGTCTATTTGTTTGTTTGGTGTTGTGACTGTGGTGGTTAAGATTTTCCCCATTAAACGTCTATCAATGTGGATCCTTTTGCGAACCTTGGCTGTAGACAACCCCACCTTGTACCGAGGTGATCAAAGTTAGAATATTTATACTCTAGAAAAAGACAAATGAATAGAGTAAAATAACATACATACAACTTATGATTAATATATTAAAAAAGGATTGCAAAAGAGACAGTAGATACATGTATTAAAATACTTGGAAACAGAGAATGGAAATTAACTCTTCATTGATGACACATGAGGAAGTGGATTTATAGTATACCCTCAAAGTGGGAGGCTGAATTCCCTGGTAGACTGGCTCATTGAAATATTAATATTTTAGCAAATGAAATTAATGTAAGGAAAATTATACAGTAAGTGGGAGAGTTTTGAATTCAGTTCTACTTCATGGTAAAGTCCCTAACTGCATCCAGGGACATCATATGATACCATTTTATAAGACACCTTTGAAAAATAGAATAAATTCATCTTTCTGGAATCTTATCTTTGTGTGAAAAATGAAAGTAGAGAATTTTGTTTATATTAATTATAATTACAGATGTGGATAAGACATGTAAACTTTATTTAAGCTATCCTACTAGTGGCATGGCCGTCCAGGTTGAACACATCATTGTCAAGATCTAAGGCAGCTCATGTATAACCATTTCTGGGAAAATGAGGATCAGTCAACATACCTTGTTCAAGAACCTTCCTACTTACTGCAGAATGAACAATGAAGTCCAAGTACATTGCTTTAGTACTCTAGTGCTTTCACAACCCTTTCCGTCATTCATTCCTTCAATGTATATGTCCTAAGTGCCTACTATGTGCCAGAAACTAGTATAATAAGGGGATGAGGGTTACAAAATATTTTTTAAAAAGACAAAAATTCATGCCATTGAGAAAATTACTTTCTAATAACCCTCATCCCCTAGAAACAGCTGGCTCCTAGAGGAAAATACTAAGTTTAATGCTTCTTTGTGTGCATCTACAGCTTCTAATATGGTGGTCCATACAGAGTGGACCTTGAGAATTTTTTTAAATTAATGGATTAAATAGATTTTATAGAAGTATAGAATCTTGGAGCTAGAAAGAACCTCAAAGCTCTGGTCCCATATGTCATTGTACAAGGGCTCCATTATAAAATACCTTTGAGAAATACAGCATAAGATTCCTCTTCTCATGGAGATTCATTAGTGCATATTCACTTATCAAAGAGCCTTAGAATTCCTACTGTCAAGAAATTCCTAGTACATGATAAACTAATTTTATCACATAACTATTTCGGGGGATAACACTTATTAATATCCTTTAATGTCTTGTCACATATTTTATTAAATATTGATATAAATGTGTTTTACATTTAATCCTAAAATAAATACTTCCCATCAAACTGTCAATAGGGTTTTAATATTATAGTAACACCTTGTCAAATTCCTTGGTATATCTGAAATTTGTATAAAATGGTAATATGTTATTTGGTGATTTTGTGAATGAGAAATGGACTAGATATCACTCCTTTTCTGCTCACATTCTAACTGATATTCTACTTGACTTAAGGCCATGCAAGGAAGTAGTCATGGGGCGATATCACAGTCCCAAAGTTTTTTCATTTTTTCATTGGTTCAATAGTTTGATTAACTTCTTCTTGACAAGTCTCTTTCACATAGGAAGAACTTAGTCTTCTCTTTATGGAACCATGTTATGTGGCGTTTCATCACCTCCCCAATGTAACCTTTAACTTACAATAGATTGAGTGCATATAAAGCAAAGCAGATTTAACACTTCTCAGATTACAAATGCAGAACTATAAATGTAAAAGAGCCAAGTATGTAGAAACTTTATGTCATGATTAGGAATGGAAAGCAAAGCCTTTATAAACTTATTCTCAATTATCTACAATTCTTCCAAAGTGGATATCTGGAGCCTGGCTTGGCAAAGCATTTTTCTAGCCAAATGATTGTCAATATACACCTGCACTGTTAAAAGATAGCTTCCCTAAATAGCCCATTTTCTTCTCCCTCTCCATTTGGTACACCAGATGTTTTGGCTTTTTATTTGTTGAAGAGTGCATGGAGTTCCCATATGTCCTTTTAAAAAAATCATAGCTTTTAAAAATAAACCTGTCTTTCTAAATAGCAGTGGGCCATAGATAAAGACCAACATGTGTTGTAACTCAGAATATCTGTTGCTGTGGTTACATTTTTATGATTTATTTGTAAAGTACCTAATAATAGACACTATTCTTGATTCTTCCTTTAACTTTAAAGGTGGGTTATTTCAGTTTTCTTAATTTTGTAAATAAATGGGGTCCTTGTGGAAACTGAAGAAGTTGACTTTGGTCAATCAACCAGTCAATGACAAAGCTGAGATTAGAACCCCCAAATCTCTTGTTTTCTACTACATCCATTTCGCTGCAGCTAAAGTAGTACAGGTCTCCACTCACTACACCTCCCATTTCCTAGCCTCGCCCATCTATTACATCTGAATATAAAATTACTTTAAGCATGCTTACATCACTCATAAACTAATCTCCTTTTATTCAACTGAAGGATTTCTTGTATGAGAAGAATTTTTTGTTCATGTTCCACCAGGTGTCCTCTTCCAAAATTGCAGTTCCTCCTCCAGGAGTAACATGGGTCTTTAGGGACCAAGGTTAATTCTAGTTCCCTATAGTTCCCTCATCAGAAAAATAAAGACAGAACAAAAAAAATGAATAAACATTTCTAATCATGAAAAGCCTCATTAAGAACCACCTGGTTATAAGTCAAGGAATAAATAAATCCTGGGCATACAGAGGAATGGTGGTCCCTAGTATATAACAATTATGAGTTCATGTGTGCCCATGCTGAACACCAAAGCTGGAGCTAACCAGTTTCTTTATCATCATGGAACTGCTGTGCCAACTGTGAATATGAGCCATTCCACCTCCAACTCTTTGATTCATATGGCCCCATGACCTCAAATGCTATCTGTAGGAAAACAGCTTTTTGCATGGCAAAAGTGATGCCACCTTGAAGCCATGAGCAATGTTGGACTTCTGCATACCAAGGTGGTCCCACAGTATAGATAACCCCTTATAAAGAAACAATGCCTGTAACATAGATAACCACTCATAAGGATGTTTATCTAACTTCCTTAGTAGCCACAAGTTTCACAAGAAAATCTAAGGTATTACCAGCTACACATGTTTTACAAAACAGCTTGCTCTATAAAGGATATTTTCTGAAGAGCAGGTGTGGAGATCCACCAGCCTGTGGTCACCCAACACATGGATTCTGTTCATAAGTCCCTGTTAAATGTTTCTTTCTGAGAAACTGGATTTTCAGCCTCTTTCTTCAGCCTCTCAGCTTCCTCAGCCTTTAGGGGTATGTTTACATAGACCTGCTCACCAAGGAACACTGCCTTTAAGGTCAGCATCACTGACACTAGACCATGTAAATGTAGCAAACCTAGCAAGAAGAATATACTTCTACTTCATCTAAATTTCCATCATATTTTGTCTTTTTCTCACCCAGAGATTTTATATCAAATTAGAATTATTAACTTATAATTCTCCGCTTAGACAAGTATACAATTAATTTCCTAGAAACACAATCCAAATATCATAAAACATCTTTTGACTCTCAAAGAATCTAACACTGTGCTTTACATGTAGTTGCAGTTTAATGTTTAATTGTTAGAAAAGAAGGATGTCCACTATTACCATCCTACCATTTTTAAAAAATTAATATTTGGATGTACTAGCTAATGCAGTTAGATAAGCGAAAGAAAAATGAGAAAGTAGAAGCAAAACTATTGTTATTGTTATTCAGATAATTTTATCTACTTAGAACACCCAGTGGAAGTATCTGAAAAATTGGAAAAATAAAAAAGAGAGAATCCAATAAGGTTAATAAAAAGTTAATTTGAAAAATCAATAAAAAAACAACAGAATTATTATGGAGGAAAATATTCAATGTATAATAGCAAGAAAAATATAAAGTACCTTGATATAAATTCAACACAATATGCAATTTCTATGAATAAACTTTATAATTTTACTGGGAAACATTTAAAAATTTGAATAAGTAAAATGACTATCTCATCTTAGAAAGTACCACTAGATTATAACACAAATGATTCTCTCTAAATTAATCTACACATGTAACTAAACTGTCATTAAAAATGACAAAATGATTATTCTGGTACTACTTTAGCTAATTGTAAAATAAATATAAAAAATGAAAACAGTTTTCAGAGAGATTCTGTGAGAAAAAGATATAACGATAATCATTGTCAATCTGACAGAAGAAAATTTATATCTCTTTGTGATTTCAATATGTTAATATCAAAGTGTTTGGGTGAGGACCTCCTGAGATCCCCTCAAGAGAAACATAGAAAGAAACCATGTCTCTGTTATATAACTCTAGGAAGTAGGAAAGGATTCTAACCTTTTGAAAAATTTCTTCTTTCCTTTTCTCCTTTATTAGAAATATAACAGATTATCAAATGCGTATTCACTTTGACAGGGTTCACTATAGAGTGGAGTGAGTTCATTCATCCACTTCTGGGAACACACAGGCTTAGCAGGACACAGAGCGCTCTAGCGTAGGGTTGCCTAGCTTAGTGGTGATAAGAATTCATGTTCTCCTAGGCTTTATAGTTGATCAAGCACTAAACAAAACATTAAGCATTAAAACAAACAACCACTTCTTATTAACAAGGGAAGTAATTGTCCCTTCTTGTACTTAGAATAAATGTTCACTCCTCTGACATTCACATTCTTCTACCACTCAGTATTCATATATCAGTGTGAACATATGTAGGGTGTGTGTGTGTATTACAGTATTTTTCTGTAATCATATTCATGCTACTAATTCACTAATTTTTGCTATCATAAATCCTTCCACTTATTGCAAACTTTAAAAAAAAAAAAGAAAATGAGATCCTTCCCTGCCTTTGAAATTTTTACTGTGACATTGTTCAACTATAATTATGTCATGCTACAGTATACCGTATCATCTTGTGCTATATGATACCAATCTGGGACTTGGCTGATGAGTTGAATTATTTCCCTTGTTCAATTAGTTTGAAATTTTCTAATCCAAGATTAGTTAATTAATCTTTTCAGACTTTCATTCTAATCACAACTCTACTCTAAGAATCAAGATATCACACAATCATAAGCAGACCTTTAAAACATTCTCAGCATGAAATGTATACAGTTAAATCCTCATACATACATGGATTTTCAGCAAGCCCAAGTTTTTCAAGATTGTTTATGAGTTTAGCCGCTCTAAATAAATATCATCAATGACATTCTTAATTATTAAATTCATTTTGTTATTAAATAAAAACATTTGCCTTCACTCCTGGGTTGATTTTTATTAATTCATTGTTTACTATTTTTATAATTACCACCGGCTTTTAAAAGAATTATTGTTTATGATGACGAAGAAAAGCTATAATATAAAACATGTCGAGGGAAAAAAAGAACAATGACTTTGGATTTACTTAGGTAATTCAAACAGCATCATGCATTAATTTGAATCCATTTTAATCATCTTTTTATCATAAGAAAATTTGTTCACTATACTTTGTAAATTGGTAAGGACAACTTCAAGCTTGTAAGAACAAGTGTACAGTGTTTCTAATGACCTAGAATTTCACCTAGCTATTCTTTTAAATGTATCCTTAAATGTTATTTTTTTCTGTTCATATTTTGCCCCCATATGGTTAAAATGTGTCTTTAAATATCATTTTTGTTCATATTTTACCTTCCTATGGTTAAAAGTGCCCCAATAAAAATTCCTGTGAATTAAGTTGAACAAAGAATAGGAACATTTTTCTCCCACTGACTCATTATTTTTAAAAGCTGCTATTAGTTTCGTTTGTTGCGTACTGCTTCCTATGTGCTGAGGTAGAAGTACCATTTCACACCAGGTGAGGTGTGGGCATCTCACAAATCACTCCCCTAAAGTGCTAATTCAACACATAGAGCTCTCCTTTATTTATTTCTCATTTTTGAGCATCTTCTAGGAGTGATCACTATGTGCATTACATATTTTATTATTATAGTCTTCCCAGCAATCCTATGACTTTAGGAGCATTTATCCCATTTTACTGATGAAGAAACTGAGGTCCAGAGAAGTGTATGTGTTCCCCCAAGGTCAACTAGGTAATTAAACTGAAGTCCGTCTCGTGCTAAAATCAAACATTTGTTCTTCTTAGTATACTCATTGCTAAGAATTGCAATTCCCATTGAATTGCATTTCCACGAGCATGGTATATGAAGGTTCTCTAGCTGTTAGAATGGATTCATATTTGGACTTCTCGTAGACCCACACTTCTAATTAGTGCGAAACAAATTTTCCCTGACACTTCTAACCACCACCAGACAGGCCCTAAGACGGTAGTTCGGTAGTTCGACAACAACAACAACAAAAACCTTTGTCTCCACGGAATTATAGTCAAATGATCTGTACTCCGACGTTCTCAGTTCATTTAGCAGATTTCAGTTCCTACTCTGAATGGAGGAGCTGAAGTTTCCTCAAGGTTGCTGTCAGTTAGAATTCTAGGTCGTACCACGCTGCAAGCTTGCTCTGCTTAGCAGCCACCTTCTAGCCAGTACCTCTGGCATACTGTATATTAATAGAATATTGATATAGCAAAAATACTGTTGTGGGATTCATCATTTGGTAAATCCTCCACCGTCTGCAGTTTTACAGAGCCATTTAATTAGCAATTTTACGACCTCCTTTCCTCTCATTAAATTAATTAATAATTAAGTTCAAATATAGGCATCTTTAATGTCATAATTATATTTCAGTTTTATGGTCACTGGAGTTTAGCTCATTAGGGGAGACACTCATAAACCATAACCCTGTTTAGTGGCTGAAGCACGTCTATGTCACTGGGCTGATTCCAGTTGATATTTTAATTTTTCTATTTCTTTAGTGGCAACTGCCATTTTGTAGAGAGAAATTTCAGCCCTTGTCCTCTGTGAGCATAAAATAACAATCATAGTAACAACATCAACAGATGCAATACAAAACATGTATCATGTGATTCTGAGAGTCTCATTGACTTTTATGATGTCTCCCTGGAATATTTTTGAAACATTAGCCCTCACTACGCTTTCTGATTGGATCAAATTCTCCCACCTTAACACTTGGCATTAAGCACAAAGTAACCATGTCAAAGACTGGTGAGTGATGTAGTCTCATTGACTTTATGATTTACTAAGTCAGTAATGGCATTTCACACAATATGGTAAGCTCTACATTACTTTAGATGGAGTGGATTTATTTCAGTCATTATCGCTGATTAAACCAGCTCAGTTGAAGAGGCAAAACAAAACTTGCCTTTGAAATTGTTCTTATTTAATTTTGTTCGCCTTCGCATAACCCAGGACAGTGCTAATTATTCCTTGATGGAGCTCATATTTCTAATGTAATTCATATGTAAATTTTAATTTAATTCATATGGGAATGTTTGTGTTCCCTGCTTCCTCTCAGGCAAGAACACAAACACAGAATTAAAACTGCTTGGAAATGAAAACTTTATGTTGCCTTTTTTGACCTGGTTTGGATTTGCTTTGCTTTGTTGTTCCTATAATAGAGCTTAATCACTTTTGAAGGTTACGATTCTAAACTGTAGTTTAGGAGATAAAAACTATCTTTACACCTTTAAAGAATCAGAGGATATTTTGAAGGCACAAATTGCATTCTTACACACTAACAAAAGTTTCACCATTTAAGCCTTTACTCAAGTTTTCTCTGGAAGATGATATTCTTAAGAACTCTAAAATCACAGTCTTTGTAAACTATGTTATAGGCAAATATACTAATTATTCTGCTATATTGCTGACAGCCGGCTGTCATGACAATGAAATAAGAATGGAACAGATCTTAAATTAAAGATCCTTTTTAAAAAATAGCAAAGAGTTATTATAAGTTTTGAATATTCTGAAGTATTGTAACTGACATCTTTGAAGATTCATGATCTAAGCCATGTTATGTTAAAAAATGCAGCCGGCTAAACCATTTATGTATGTAAAAAATATTAGCTTGCTACAAGGTCAAGAGCAGGTGGAAAAACTATAGAGTGTTCTATTTAAAATCACAGTAAACTGCCAGCATCAGGTAAGACAAACAGAAATGCCCAGGTAACAGGCACTTCTTAAGGAACTGAGTAAGAAAATAAAAGTAGCAAAGAATTGGAAATGGCACTGTGGTGGAGAGCAGTGCTTGTGGGGATCTGACAGTCACTTCACTTGTCCTTGAGGGATCCCCAAGGCCAGAGACTTACAAAGGCTCTTTGCCAATCTGGCTTTTATTCTGCTCCATATGTGTGTGTGCATACATGTGCTCTTCTCACTCTTAGTGAGATTGAGTCATGCTGTCATGTCTGGGAAATATGTCTATCTTCTTTTTCAGACAGTATTTTCAAACATGAGGGTAGGTCACCAAAACAATTAAGGAAAAACAAATACATAAAGTACATATCTAAGATGACGTACCTAAGATTAAAAGGAAAAGTTAAATCACAAGTAGATCTATTCTCCACCTTAATCACGGCACCCTGGACTCTTTTTTAAAGTGAGAAAAGTCGATTCATTTGTCTTTGCTCTCTCTTATTACTCATCCACTAGAGGTTGCTTTGTAAGACATAAGCCCAAGGAAGCTGTGATATCTCAACTACGTAATACTTACAGACTGTATAACGGCCATAGACAAATAGCAGGACTTGTTTGCATGTTGGTGACCGATGATATTTGCACTGCAGTCAGAAAGGACCTTTCCAGTCATACCATCCTCACACAGCTGACTTTGTAATATCTAGGACATAATTACACTTGCATTAAATATGCACACACACATACACACACATCATGCCAACGTTAGAGCTGTCCGAAACTATTTTCAATAATTGATTTGCCGTTTAATTGAACAGCATGACTGACTAACATAGCTCATTACTTTACTCATTAGTTAATTATCGAAGAAAGTAGGACAAGTCAATAAAATGGAAGGCTGTAAATTCCAATACTAATTAGCACCATTTCCTCAGAGACATATTTAAGGGCAGATTGGCTACCTGAATGTCCCAGGACCTTGTAGATGGAGGAGAAGGAGAGATGCACCATAAATCCAGATTACTGGAAAGGAAGAGGAGTAGACAGTAAGTAGACATATAGACACGCACGTAGCTACTGCTAACTCTGCTGTTTGAACTGAAATACTCAACTGGCTGGGAAATTAAGAGGATCTTTCATTTAGTATCCTTTGAAAGCAACTTGTAAAACAAACTTGCATCTCTTTTTCTTTTAATGTTTCCCACTGTGGTTTGCACATCCAGTTTGTGGATATTATCAGAGTAAATGGCATTTGTATGTAGATTTCTTATACTCAGGTTCCACCTTTGATATAATTCTATTAGAAGGAGAAGTGCTTTTCCAAGCTAGCAAATTGTTCTTTTTGTCTTATAAGCAAAAGGTAGCCGTTTACGCTTATTCAATCCACATTAACCTCATGTGAATAGGAACTGTTACTATGTATTTATCATCCAATGAGGCACTTACACACACACACACCACACACACTTAGATTTTTGTCTAACTTTCTCATTACATAGAACCGAATTCAAAGCCCTCTTGCTTCAGTGCTAGTTATATGCCCTTGGAAAAATCTTTCATCTGTTGGAACTCAATCTTTTCTTTTCTGTATAGTGGAGACTATAGCAGCTACATTTCAGAGCGTCTGAGAAGCTAGAAAGAAATAACACATGGTTTGTTATGGCACAGTGTCTACCACAGTGCCTACCACAGTTTCTAGAAAAAAATTCCCCTAGCCACCCTAGATGAGGCTATCAGATGGCCTAGAAAAATGGACGACTCAGTTACAGCAGAAATCGGTTTTCAAAACAAAGGATTCTGGCCACGGAAATATTTTTTTAAATGGTTGCAGCTCATGGGCCTGCTTATGCCGACTTCTGCAGTGTAAAGATGATGTGCTATGGACTATGTCCACAGTGAGCTCCGTAAGTGAAGAACGGCTGTCTCCTCTGCCAGGCAGCCACAGAGATGATCTCTGGCAGAGCATTCCCAGTAAGAGAGGGCCAGTTGGTCTTGCATTAACCTTGATCACTTTTGCCATCAGCCTCCTAAAGCTTGCACAATTTGTTTGTGCTGTGGTGAGACCAGACCTAACAGGGTGCTCACTTTCATGCTGGTTTCATTTTTATTTCAATGAAGCTATAAAGAAAGAAACTTTAACACTTGGATAGTCTGAAATTCTCCTCAAGTGTGGGTCTAATACACAAATGCACAGAGTAATTATGGCAATTATAAACTTTTCAAAAAATATAAATAAATTAAGTGGAGATACTCAAAGATATATAATTAAAGGCAAAACTGTGATTGAATTTAACTTTCCTAATTTTCATTGTTCTTTTCATAATCATACATGTCATAGTCATAGAATATTGTATCTAGAAGGCTATCCAAGATTGCCAAATTCAACTCTCTTGGTTCAGAAAAGAAAATGCAATGTCTGAGAGGCGAAAGGAGTATTGCAAACTTCGTGACTAGATATTTTCACAGTTTGGTCTGGTCCTGCATCTCCGTATCTCATATTCCAAAGCCCCTTTCCTCGTCCACCTCCTCCTCTCCTCGGAACTTGCCTTGATCTTAGTCATCTCAAGCTAGTCTTCTTTCTTGTTTGCCATACCCTGCTTCATCCCCTTCCTAGCTCTGCAGAAGGGCTTGGACTCTGCTTTTCAGAGCAGTGCTGGATCCGAGACTGGGAGGAGAAAAGTCTTTGTCTCTTAAGAGCTACAGGTCCTTAGAACTTGCCTCTGTGGAATTATAGTAGCTTACTTTGGGGTGAATGTTGGTGTCCATGAGTCAGGCTTTCTAGTATGTACAAGGATAAATAACAGGTGAGAAAGCTGAAGGAAAGCTTCAAGACTTCTCTCTGCTTGTGAACCTATATGCGCTCTTCCCGAACTACCCCCATGTTAGGTTTCCAGCCTTGTATCCTGCCCCCCACCTTGCCCCTATAGCTTCTTGTGGTCTCACCATGTCAAATTCCTCACATTCACCAATGCTCCATGTGTTTTCACCTCTCAGTACCTGTGTTCATTCCAAACTTTCTACCTGAAATGCACTTTCTTTCCTTCCATGCCTGCTGGTCAAAATCCCATTCAACAGGATAAGGCACATCTGGCCACAACGAAGGCTTTCACGACTGTCTAGGAAGAATCAGTTAATCAATTCTTGATCTTATAAAGCATTTTGTTGATACTGAACTCTACATTCCATATGATTTCAGTCAGTCTTCTTCCCTACTAGATCTTGTAATCCATGTAGGCATTTTATTTTTGTTTACATAGACACCTAGCACAGAATCTGGTAGAGAATTTGACATGACTTGACAAATATTAATTGAATGAGAGAATAGATAAATGAATAAAAATGAATGAAGTGGAATTAAATAGGTATTTTGAAACTTTGTGGGTTTTTAAAAAACTATTTAAGTTTTTCAAGCCATAATAATAATATTCTATAGTAAGATAGCTATGGATTTTGTCATATTTAGAGAGTTTTTTCCCAGGATACATTGTAAAGTTTTGAAATAAAATTCTTTAGTATGTATATTGAAATATCTTGATTATGATTTCCTAAGATTTATTATTAAAAACAAATTAGAGAAATGGCACTTTAAATAAATTTTGTAATAAGCCTAAAGTTAAATGTGAAGGAAAATTGTATCTTGTTTTTCTTCAACATATTGTAGTTATGTTTGGCATTATTCTCAAACCACAAGCAATGATGCCTTTTTTCAAACATGTTTTATAAGTACAGTATTAAGCCAAGCTCTTCTAAGGATTATGCGGGGAGTTTTTATCAGCATTTTTGGGAATCAGGCCTCAGGTGCTAATAAATGAAGGCTGAAATTTAAAGGGGAAAATGTGGTGGGACAGTATAATGAAAAGCTCGTGGTTAAAATAGTAAAAAAATAAAACAAAACTCCAGCGGTTTTAGTAAAAGCATTTGAAAATGATTACACACCCTTGTATACACATTTGGAAATTATGTACATTTCTGAAAAAAATGATTAAATGACCCACACCAAATAAAAGCAACCTGGGAGAAGCTAAAGTGAACTGTATTTCTACTCTTAAACACTCTTTGTAATGCATGAATGTAACAGCAGGGTACCATGGTATTTGAAAAACAACCACCAATTGAAGAAGCAAGACATCACAAATTTAAATTCTCTGCCCCTGTGAATTGGCACTGTAAAATCTGCCCAGAATCCCTGACAGGAAAACAAGAAGAAAAGTGACAAAATATTCTATGTTCCTTGGTAATCCCTTTACATGGAAGGACACATGGTAATGGCTGGCCCATCACAGAGGGAACTAGAAACGAAATGATTACTATAATAACAAATGTTGCTTGAAATATAAATCTAAAATTAAAGGCTTTTATTAAAATTCTTTTCTAAGCTACATAAAGCAACTCGTTTAAAATTGAAAAATAGATTAACCGATTGATGTCATGAAGTGATTATTTGCCTGTTTACTTCCACAAAATTAACTAAATTTAAGCATTTTAGTAGATAAGTTATGTATTTAATAGGACAAATATTTCAATCCAAATAAGACGATGTATGAAGAGAGTGACATTTGAAGGCATATAGTAAAAAAGGTCCAACAATTGAGTATGTATATTGATATTGTTTTACTCGAGACTATTTCTAGAGTAGAAAAATTGGAAATTCACTATAATGATAAATGAGAGGTCTACATAGAATTTTAGTAAATAATTGCCTAAAATTTTCTAACAACTTGTATTAACTGGTTAGCTTTACTTTTGGATAAATTTGACTTTGAGAATTTTAACCTTATTTAAGAAAATAAAAAACATTTGTTCCCATAATGTCTTTCACTACAAATTCTAATTCTTATTATGTTGCATTATTTTTATTAAAAATATGGAAGTCCACTCGATGACTATAAATAATTGTATTGGGAGCATACTTTCAGAGCTTCACATGCAACAAAATACACTTATTAAGTCTAAACCCCTTATCAACTTCCATATTTCCCCTAAATTCTTTAAGTTTCTGAAAAAAATTTCTCCTTATTCCTTTTTGGGGAAAGATCAAAGAAAGATAGGTTGAAGGAGCTAAATTAAGACAAATCTCTAAGGAAAATAGAAATTAGTTTTATTCTTCCATTTGATTATCATAACTAACATTTTCAGAGCAAAGGTGAGGTCTCAGGTATGATAACATATCACTTTGATTTTTGTTTTCACTTTTTATTATGGGAAAATATATATAACATAAAATTTCCCATTTTAACCATTTTAAATGTACAATTCAATGGCATTAATTAAATACACATTGTTGTGCAACCATCCCCACTATCCACTTCCAGAACTTTTTAATCAAAACTCTGCCTGTTACCCAATAACTAGCCACTTTTTTCCTTCTCCCAGCTCCTGGGAACTTCAAATCTACTTTTCAGTCTCTATGAATTTGCAAATTCCAGATATTTCATTTAAGTGGAATCATACAATATTTGTTCTTTTGTGTCTGGCTTATTTCACTTAGCATAATGTTTTCAAGGTCATCCATGTTATAACATGAATCAGAATTTCATTCCTTTTAAAGGCTGAATAATGTTCCATTGTACGTACAATTTTTTTTATTTAACAAGAGGGTCTTTAATTTTGTGGCCATGTCCGCACAACGTGGTTTGAAAGACAGCTAAAATAAAAGTGATTCAGTGGTCATTTAAATGTCTAAAACATTTAATAAAATCACCAAATATTCTTTAACACACACATACACAAACACAAGGACTAGTTAAAGTAAATCAACATTGATTTTTAGACATAGCTATGAAATTTAAGTTATAACTTTAAGAGAACAAGCCGTTCTCTCTTTTCTAAATCATTGTAAATGCTTTTTTATATTTCCCATGATTAACATACCTCCATAATATTATGAAATAAAAAAAAAGAAAATTTTGAATAATGAAGAATATATCTGGTCTTTGTACCTGGTTTCTTGCACAGAGTTTCAAAACCCTAGAATTTCCTGAGTTTATGGGCTGAATTATGTCCCTCCCCAAATTCACATTTTGAAGTCCTAACCCCAGGACCTCAGAATGTGACTGCATTTGGAGATAGGATCTTCAGAAGGTAATTAAGTTAAATTAGGTCATTAGGGTGGGCCCTAATCCAATATGATTTGTGTCCTTATAATAAGAAGAGATTAGGACACAGACACACAGAGAGGGAAGACCAAATAAAGCCACAGATAGACATCTAAAGCCAGGGAGAGAGGCCTCAGAAGAAACCAGCCTTGTCAACATCTTGTTCTTGGACTTCTAGCTAACAAAACTGGAAAAAAATAAATTTCTCTTGTTTAAGTCAAAAAAGGAAATTATATAGTACATTTTGTTTATCCATTCATCTGTTGGTGGACACTTGGGTTGTTTCCACCTTTTGGCTATTGTGAAAAATGCTGCAATGAACATGGAGTATAAGTATCTGTTCGAATCTTTGCTTTCACTTCTTCTGAATATATACTTAGAAGTGGAATTTCTAGGTTATGTGATAGTCGTACATTTCCAAATTGTTTTCCACAGTGGCTGCAACGCTTTACATACCCGACAGCAATGTAGGGGGTTCTAATTCCCCTACATCTGCCCTAGCACTTATTATTTTCTCATTCTTGTTTTGTTTTGTTTTTTATTTTAACTATCCCATCACATGTGAAATCATACCATATTGTGGTTTTGATTTGTACTTCCCTAATGACTAATGATGTTGAGCATCCTTTCATATGCTGACTGACCATTTGCATAGCTTCTTTGGAGAGACGTCTATTCAAGTCCTTTGCCCATCTTTTAATGGAGTTTTTTGTCTTTTCGTTTATAAGTAGTAGGAGTCCTGTATACGTTCTGGGTATTCAACTCTTATCAGATACAGAAAAAAAATAATCTACTTAACATTTTAGAATTATTCTCCAGTTTGATTGGTGTATCTTAAAATCACTGGTAGCAGCTCTGGAACTTGTAGTTCGTAAGGTAGATAGAAGTGCCCAAGTCAAATAGATCTCAATTCCAGTCCTGGCTTGTTCACTGGCTTGTTGCAAATGTTTTCCATCATTCCATAGGTTGTCTTTTCAGTTTCTTGATAATGTCCTCTGATTTTGTAGCAAAATAATTTATTCATTCAAGTTATTTAATCCTTCATTTCAGTTCAATTGAACAAGTAGTTATCAAATGTATTTGTACCAGAAGCTGAGAATACAAAGATTTTTTTTAAAAAGGACATAATGGATGCCCTCAAGGAACTTAGAATCTTGGAATGTCAGAGATTCGTAAATAGATAATTTGTCTGACATAAGCAATAATAAGCAGAGTGGTTTCTGTAGTGCAGCTAATGTTTGCAGAAAGTGGCCTCAATCTGTAAGTATCAAATATTGCCACTAGATTCACAGAAGGAGCATGAATGGAAAATTGAAATAATTAAATATTACCTTTGCCATGTAATGGTTCTTTAAACTTGGTCAAGTTCACCCAAAACTTGAGGTACTCCAATTTCCTCACATGTAAAATTGGAGTACTCATTTCTATTCTTACCTTCTGCGATTATTGTGTAAGATCAAATGAGATGACAGATGTGAAACACTTTAGGATTTAAAGGTGATATGCAAATCAAAGGCCTATTATTATTATGTATTCTTGTGCAACAATTACTCAGCATCGTAATAGTTGACAATAATCATTAAGGGTTATCATTAGAAACAGAGACATGTCTGTGAGCTTATGTGCTATCTTTGTGTTTGTGTGCATAGTGCCCCTGTATACTTGGGTGCATTAGAAAGTGCATTTATTTTATTTTCCAATCAAACTATGCACTTCTCTTCTAGTAAATGCTATTAAACTGCTGGCTTTCATTCTCCACAGCCTTTTTCGCCAGTGCAGGACTGAGACATTTCCACAGTAGCTGGCATAAAAGATGCAGGCTGGAATTGTTCTGGTCGAATCTGAGTGGTCCTCTTTTAGAAACTGGGCCCTCAGGCCTCAGCAGCCTTTAATCAGCTGTAACTGGAGTGAAGCTGTCAGCCCCTGCTTGTTCCCTGTCAGCTTTAGTACCATTTAGAGCATCCCTGATAAATGTACAGTACAAATTTAACAGTCGACCTGTGAGAAAGAAAAACCAAACATCTCTCAAGCACTGGAAGGAACTTTCTTTAGCCATGTCATGAAAAATCCATGGCCTAGAAGCTCTATTGTTGACAAAATAGAAGTTGGTGTCATGTAAATCGATACACTGGAAAATACAGTCATGTTGGCACATTGAGGGGCTTTAGAAAATGTACAAATATACAAGAAAAAGAAAAGAGAAGGAAAGAAAAGGCACAGTTGGGATAGGCATGGGTGACGAAGAAGAAAGATAAAACACCAAGAGCAGGCCCCTCTCATTTTGTCCTTGAGTTGGAAGAAGAACATTCCAGGGCACGTTCTCCAGCCACGCCAAAAGGTGGAAAGTGCGTGGTCTGAGCGAAGAGACTTGTTATGATAATTTGCAAGTGCTGAATTGCACTCGAGTCGCCACTTCATTATCACTGCCTGTGTGAAACCAGGAGAAGTTGAGAAGGCAAAACAATGTTTTTAAACCTCAACTTTGTCATCTATAAAATGAAGACAAGAATAATTTTGACCTTCTCAGTTCTTGTGAAGACAAAATAAAATAATATATGGACTTCATTAACTGTAAAACATTCTATAAAATTTGGCTAAATTAATGTCATACCAAATAATTTGCTAGTGTCCTGAAAGGCTAATCATAAATCTACTGAATAGGAATAATTCATTTTTCTAAGTACATTAATACTAAACATGGGCTTAAGTTGTGTTGCTTAAACACAATGTTCTATTCACACTTATATTCTCTTCCAGAAAGCACAGTCGAATGCAATTAGGCATTTTTTGCTATCACAGTTACACTCAGTCTATACCTTATGACTAGTTGGTTTCATCTTGGAATGAAAAGAGTGGAAATTTTAAATCTTTAAAGCAGGTTTTCCAAAAGTATATTTCATGGAATACTATTCATGTGAAATAATAGTTTCCATGGTCAAATAAACAAATTTAATAAATGTAGCACATTATCTTCCTAACAAAAATTGATAATATATTTTAGCATATCAAAGGCCCCAAGAAATCCAGCAATAAAAAAAAAATCTGCTTAACATTTTAGAATTATTCTCCAGTTTGATTGATGTATCTTAAAATCACTTGGTAACAGCTCTGGAACTTGTAGTTCATAAGGTAGAAGTGGCCAAGTCAAATAGATTTCAATTCCAGTCCTGGCTTGTTTGCTTATTAGCTCTGTGACTTTAGCAAGTTGCTAAACATCTCTGTTTCTGCTTCCTCATATTTAAATATGGGTAATGACAGCTATCTCAAAGGCCATCTCTTAATAAGATAATACATGTAATACAATTAATACAAGTGCTTAATATATGTCAAATATCATTATTGTTATTTAATCTTACATTTTATTCACGAAAGAGTTGTTTCCACTGCTAATGACTTTTTTGTTGTTGTTTTGATGGAAGAAATACCTTTCTTGGGAGACAGTGTGACATACCTTTTTCCTTACTTTTTACATTAAAAAATGAAAATCTGGGTCCATGATAGTATGCCTGATGAGAATAATTAGAAGATGGAAATGAAAGTAGAGGTATAAATGTTTAATTTTAAACTTCCTCATAAATAACAGTTTTACAGAGAATACATCAATATATGTTTCCTATCCATTCATTTGTTCATTTTTGTTCACTTATTCAAAAATGTGTATTAAAAACGGAATCATGTGCCAGACTGTGCTAGACAGTTGATGCAGTTAAAAGAAAAGGAAAGAAGACAAATACGTTAGCTACTCTCATATGTCCGGTAGTTTATTGAATTGTCTGTTCAGTAAGTACAAACATGATACTTCTTGAAATACCACAAATGTATATAAATCCCTTAGAAAATACTACTTTTGAATATTGAAAATAAAAAGAAATACTGAAAATGAAAAGAAAGATCATAGGGAAGAAACAAGAAGTAATGGGAGATACTTGAACCCGCACGTGAATCAGATGATCTGGGCAGGAATCTCCATTTCCATTTTCTAGCTACGTGATTCAAACAAGAGACTTAACTATTTGAAGAATCCATTTCTTCAAAGATAACATATTAAAATCAAATGGTCAAAATATTCATTCATCATTTAACATATCTTGACTATTCAACAGGCAGTGAATATTTCCATTGTGTCAGGCTCTGTGCAAGGCACTGAAGACAGAGAGATGAAGAGAACAAGTGCACGCTTTGAAAGGCTTCACAGACAGGTAGGGAGATAGACAAGCTTTCAAGTAATTATCATATAATCATATTAATGCATATGACACGTAGAGGTTGATACGAATTATAGGCATTACACTGAAGAGAATACAATCAAATCTCATGGCAGAATCAAGAACAATTTCACAGACACAGTGTCATTTAACCTCAATATTTGAGGATGAACATGGGTTCACTAGGCATACAGACACTGGGAAGAATATTCAAAGAGGTAAGTTCTAGGATATTGTAGACAAAGATATTGAAGCCAAAGGAACCACTCTAAGGAACTGAGCATTAATCTCTAGACCAGCCAGCAGTGAGAACTATCTTTCATTTTAAGAGTCAATTTGTATTGATTTCAGGGAAAATACCTTGATATATATTAATTTTATGATTTTCTCTTCCATACTTACTTGAGGTCAAACTTTTCTTTATTCCGTTAGAGAACTGAGCATGCCTGTATTAAAATTAACATTTTTATAGGATGAATTTTTAAGAAAGAGTCAATGTTCACCTTTTTTCTACTTCCAAAATAAAAAAAAAAAAGATTTTTTTGCCATCATAATTAAAAGAGGAATTAAGGAGAATATTATAATTTATTTCAACAAATTACTGGAGAAAGAACATGAAGTCAACTTGGAGGAGGTTGGGAACCCAGAGAAAAGAGTTCCTGAGCTTGGGAGAATATGTGGGAAGCTTGGGAGATTCCACGATATAGAGATAGCAAGCCATTGATAACATGGCAACAACTAAGAAATATTGAAGGTCAGTCCTCACCATCTGAGTATACTTATGTTGCCTGTGATTAGGAGCCACATCATTATCTGTAACTATCTGCATATCTTTTATTGATGTTGCAGCAGACAGATGTTTCCTCATGTTCCTGCACTTCCTGGATCCCTTAGAACTTCCCTATGCAATGGTCTAGGACATCTCTCTAAGCTGCCCTACCCACTTCCAACTCCCAAAAGAAAAAATAAACAAGGAAGACCTTTCAGAGGGTTAGATACGGTGTGGAACAGAAAGCTCCAGCAACAAAATTTGGGTAGGGCTGTTAACAGGAATGATGAGGTGTAAATAATTAAAGGACCTGCATCTGAGCTTAGGGAATAAAACACCTGAGCTCATTTAGTATTGTGTGTAGTGAGTTGAGGAAAGAGAGTGTTTGCATATATGTTTGTATCTGCAAATACTGTTCTGATTGACAAGAGTTTCTGAAATAGCAATTTGTGGGTGTTTTATGCCTAGTTAAAATCTAGGGATTACATATTAGTCATCTGTAAGACTAAACAAAGGGAAGGCTGATAGTGACAGAGATCCCTGAATGGTGTACCTCTGCTTACCGTTAAAGGGAAACTTGTCTTTGTGATGATTGCACAGCAACGCAGGTGGGAAGGGATTCTTCCTCTTATTTTATGTCTGAGGAATTGAGGGCTGACAGTGCTTCAACACTCTCCAAAATCATAGAAGTAGGAATAGCAGAGAAGAGACTCAGGCCTGCCAATGCACACCAAATTTGGTAGACCACAGTATAATATAAATGTTTTTTTAAAAAATCATTTGCTTTTTCTTTTGGCAGTATTGAAATAGTTTAGGGATTATTTTTATAATCCTTACATTAAACATTTAAATTTCTAAATCTATTCCAGCTGTGAAAATATCCTCAACCTAATTTTTTCCCACTTGTTCCATTTAGACATCAAGCTTAGTTAAAAAAAAAAAAAATCTCCTTTTATTTCTTTACTTTTTACTTTTAAGAAAGAACATTTCCATGCTTTTATTATATGTCTTTAAAATGCCAATTTTTGAAAAGCTTTTTACAAATTTAACTAAGTTTTTAAAAGACATGGTTTATGATAAGGAACATTGGTGCTTTGGTACTGAAAGAGAAGGAAATTAATATTTTCCTGTACACACTTAAATATACCTATTTCCTATTGTGAGTAGTGCGATAGGGCTCTTGAAAACATAATAAAGACATTGTTCTAGTCAAAGAGAGTTGTTAGTACATAATAAACTTGTGAGAGCTCAAAATAATTAAATTTGAGTAACACTCCACCAATAACAGAAGGATGTTACTAAACACATAAAGATTAGTGTTGGACACAATTTTTATTTGGAAGGATAAAATACCCTTTATAATCTTTCCTCTGTTTATTATCTTTTTATGTTGAAATTAGAATATACCTGTTTAGGTAAGACAATCCCATATGATTATATACGTACATTTTTTGGTGTAGCATGTCTGTATGACTAGCCTTAAGTACTATTAAAGAACTCGACTGTTTGTTTTTGCCCCCCATGGCCGGTGAGAATTCTTGACACAAAAATATAGGTGCCAGCACAACTTATAGCCACAATAGCCACAAGTATCCACAAGAGAATTTTTTTTGTTGAGGGGATGGGTAATTCTGGAGGGAGAGATGGTATATAGGATTATCTTTCCCTTTTAAGTAAACTTTTTACTGAAATAAGTAAATAAGTACAAATTTTACATGTACAGCTCAGTGAATTTTAATAAAGAGAAAAAAACGTTTTACTAGGTTATTATCTTTAAATTTCAAACCCACTCTCTTTCTGCTTTTTGATTCTGGGCCTAAGACTCTGCAATCTACATTTTTTCTTTGCCAGTTGACTCTCTGTTAAGCCTGCAGCAGGGTTCTAAAGGGAGACGGGAAGGTTGATGAGAGAATAAAGGATGTGCTTCTTCCTGCGCGCTTCCGGTTCTTACCAGTGTCTGCTCAGCAGTGGTCCCTCAGCTTGGCAACAATGGTTGGTTCAGGCTCTCGGTTTTCCCGTATTACCAGAACCTACTTCATCATGCGCCCTTGGATATATCAATGAGTCTCAGGCAGTGACCCTCCTCAAAAGCTTGACCATCAAATTGGTATTAACTGATCAACACATAAGTGCACATATAAGAATAACATCTATTGCATGTCGGGCAGGCGGGAGGCGGGAGGGGAGAGGAGGGGACCGGTGTACCCAAAGAGTGCCACGCGCACCATCCGGGGGATGGACACGCCTGAAGCTCGGCCTTGAGGGGGGAGGGGGAGTAAGAGCAACATACGTAACCTACACATCTGCATCCCCATAATATATGCTGAAAAAAAAAGCTTGAGTTCCAGATTTAAGGGTTTCCTTCCTCCTTCAAGCTTTCAAAATTCAGTAACCCCAACCTATCCCTTTGTTCCCTCAGCCAGCCCTAGAGGAAACTCCAGATACTTTCATCACCTACTATAGGGTATATCGGAGATCCTTTCTTATCTTTTCAGTTCTCTGATAATACTTGATTAAGAATTCTTTTTATTTATTGATTTTTATTTCAGCATATTATGGGGGTACAGATGTTCAGGTTACGTATATTGCCCTTGCCCCCCTCCCCACCCAAGTCAGAACTTGAAGCATGTCCATCCCCCAGACGGTGTGTGTCGCGCTCATTATGTATGTATATACCCATTCCCTCCTCCCCACTCGCATCTGCCTGACGTCCGATACACGTTATTCCTATGTGTGCACTTAGGTGTTGATCAGTTAATACCAAGTTGCTGGTGGGTACATGTGGTGCTTATTTTTCCATTCTTGGGACATTTCCCTTAGTAGAATGGGTTCCAGCTCTATCCAGGAGTATACAAGAGGTGCTATATCACCATTGTTTTTTATAGCTGAATAGTATTCCATGGTATACATATACCACATTTTATTAATCCACTCATGTATTGATGGACACTTGGGTTGTTTCCACATCTTTGCAATTGTGAATTGTGCTGCTATAAACATTAGAGTGCAGATGTCTTTTTTATAGAATGTCTCTTGTTGTACGAATTCTTAATATTATACGAATTCCTCTTTGTTAAAATAGTTGCAGTGAATCTTCCAGACTATTTACCCTTAAATCTCTCCATATGTCCTGGACGAACAAACCTTTACAGATCAACAGCAAGCACAAAAAAAGCCACTTGACTTCAACTTAAGTAAAAGATCTAGAATACTAAATATTTCAAATCACTGGCAAGTTTTAAAAATAAACTCAATTTTAATCAGAACTGTATTATGAAATCCTGCTATAACCCTGATGGAGAACACAAGCAGGAACCCAGGTAGACTATGTTGAAGAAGCAAGTTGGAGAGCACAATCTCAGATTGTTGCAAAATCCAACCCTTTAAAAAACAGTATGCCCACCCTAAGTATGAGATACTGAGAAAAACGGCCTATTAAATTAGAGCACTGATTACAGGTGCAGTACTTAAAACGGCACAGAGCTTGAGGTGGTAGAACAAAAAGGCATTTTTTCTGAAGAAAAGAGGGTAAAAATTTTTAAAAAAGGGTGAAGAATAAGTAGAGAAAAGGGAAAAAATAAAGAAAAATTTAGGAATCTTTAAGTTATAAGGAAACTAAAACTGATTAAAGAAAACATAATCCTCCCTCCACAACATTATCTTGAAAGACAACCACTAAAGACATTTCACTTTGCTACAGTGACAGGTGAGAATGCTCTTGAAGTAGGAATTGTGTACACTGCCAAACTCTGCACTAAATGCATAGACTTAAAGCTAATTTAATATGATAAGGAAAAAACAGAAAACCAGGATCAAAGTATTTCGGCTGATAAAAATTCCTTGGGAAACCCACAAAAGCCAAAGCAAACACCCAAAGACATAACCAGATAGCAGGAAAAATTGTATCACAGTATTCCAAACTACATTAGATATCCTCAAACAAGTACTTGGAGATATTTTAAAAAACACAACATTTTTAAAAAATGAACAAAGAAAAAGAAATGAAACAGGAGAAGATTTTATTGAATAGACAAAACAAAAAGGTAAAATCATGTCAAAAATTGCAGAATTCCCAAGGGAGAATAAATTGGCATAAAATTCAATAAGATGCGTTAAAGAAAGAAGGAAGACAATTGGGTGAATACAAATGAGATCATAAAAAAAGCAAAAAGACTCAGAGAAAAATTAGTTGAACTAGAAGCCAGCCAAAGAAGACCTAATGAATGTATAATTATATTTTCTGAAGAAAGACAACAAAGCAAAAGAGAAAAAACTAATATCTAAAATCATAATGCAAACTCATACAATGCATAATAAAAAATTATGACAATTAAATTTCTATAGATTAAAAGCACCCTCTAAGAGTATGGTAAATTTAAGCTATTTGACACAGTAACTCAGGAAAGTTTCTAGTCTGAAAACTTTCTTGTCGTGTTTATTAGACCACAAGCTTCATCCAGTCAAGAGACGACTGGGAAAATTTTGACAAACCTACTTCTAGGAATTTAGACTAAAAGTTCACCTTCAATGATATAAAAATACACATGAACAAAGTTACTCTTTGCAGCATTGCTTATAAATGTAGTGTATTGGTAACCATATAAATTTTCATAAATTGATGTTTGGTTGAATAACTTACAGTGCATATACAAAATGGATCATATGTTATTATGCTACTTCTACTGCATTAATAGAAGAAAGAGGAAAAGGAAGACTAGAAGGAAGAGGAAGAGAAAGAGAGGGAGGGGAATTTGATCTATATGAATAAATAAAAAATATTTCTAAAAAGCATTTTAAAGACAAAAGGCATAATATAACCAGCTATATGTAGTATACTCATCCTATGTGTTTTGTGTAAGAGATCAAGGAAAATGAACTAATCAAACTTGTTATTTCAAGGAGTGGGTTAGGAATAGACACCTCTATGGGCTTACATTTTCTATAGTCTTAACTTTTGGAACAATTTTTATATTTCATATTTTCAAAAAATAAAATAAAAACAATGAGAATGAGCGAAAACCTTTATATGAAATACAAACATAAGCAAATGAATTCATTTTAAGTGATTAGCATACCACACTGAACAGGAAGGGTAAAAAAAAGACTCAACTAGCTTTTGATCATAGTATTTTGATTATATCTTCTAGAATAAAAGAACAGTAAATATGTATCAAACTTTAGCTAGTAGGTTTATTTTTTTGGTTTGTATGGGTTAACAATCATGTAACTATTAATACTTTCAATGCCTACTAGAACTGAGCAATTGAGTAAATATGAAGGATTGGAATTAGAGGTATCTGTATGAATTCATGATTATTTCATCTCAGTAGATAAATAGATAGATTTCTATTGGTAAATAGGCAACATTGTGAAAATAACAATCCCCCCCCCAAAAAAATCCTCATTTTGGGACTTTTTGGTTTTCGTTTGTTTGTTTTTTAGTCTGGTTTCTGCTTAGATTCCTAACCTCTTGCCCTGCAGAACTTGTAGATTCGGGAAATGCTGTTCTTCTCTGTGCCTCTTTCCCCACAGGGATCATGGCCCTTCACGTCTCGAGGCCCAGGCAGCTTCGAACGTTCACTGCTGCTCTTGAGAATCCCCCAAGTCTGCTCTCTGAACAGTCACCCTGTCTGGCTTCTCAGTCTTTCCTCTCCCCAGACCGCTCGCAAACAAATGCAAACTGTTCTGACATGCTAAGTGACATGCGGGATACTGGTCACCTGGAGGAATTTCCCTTTTCTCTGGGACCTTGTTCCCTTAAGTCCTAACTGCTGGGGCAGCTATTAACACCTTCCAACAGACGATTTTTGTATGCCATCCAGCCTCTATAGTTCTTCTTGATGGGAGCATTGGACTGTCACAAACTTTTCCCTTATGACCTGAAACAAAATCTTGAAGACAAAACTTATTTCACCACTGACTTGAGATTTAGTCATTGCTTTACTAGTGTATGATAGTGTTTAATTACATGCACCCCTGAGCTAAATCTATCTGGGTCCACACCCTAGGTCCATCACTTACTGTGTGATCTTGGGAAATGTTTTCATCTTTCTAAGATTTTTTTTTTATTTGTGAAATGGGACTAGTAATAGTGACTATATCATAGGATTATTGTGATGCATAACTGTAATAATGTGCATAATATCAAATATAAACTATTTTTGTGGATCTTAAAGTTTAAATTGCAAAATGTACCTGAGTTTATTGCAGCTGTCATACTTCGCCTTTCTGTATACTAACCTCAGTCCAAATAAGGATTAACATTAATGTATGCTGCTAGGATCTTGAAAGAAATGGATTCATGAATGCACAAAAGACAGATATATTTTGAAAATACTCATTTATTGAAAATTCATGTAATTTTACTTTGAACTGAATGCCATTTAACTTTTGAAATCACTCATTGAATAACCAAGTTTAAAATTGTGCCTTTACAAGGCACCTATTTTCAGAACTATAGAACTGTGCATATTTTATATCATCATATCATCACAGCATAGCTCTTTTAAGGTCATTTGTAAACTAAGGGAAAAACTTCAGGAAAAAGGAACATTGAAAAATAGGTTCTGGAGGATTCTGTCCCAGGCCTGGTATTATTTCATATTTTTACTTACTAGGATGACAAGAAAATATAGAACAAAATAAAATTCAAAGTGGCCTTGAAGAAGTAACCAAAGTTGATAAAGACACCAGTGGAGCATTTTTTCTCTTACAGGCTCTCTTGAATGGTGGAATTTAGAGAAAGTTGGAAGAGCATGTAAAATACCACAAAAGGGTTTGCAAAATAATACAAAATTCTAGCATGGCACATAAAATTAGTGTTTAATGAAAAATGTAAAACTAAGGGTCTTCTTGTGGTATCCAGGGAAGGATTTGATTCTTCTAAATACACTGCAATTCTTTCCCTGAGAATTTTCTGGAAAAAAATCTCTCAGAAAGAAAATGCTATTTTTACAAGATATTCACAGATGCTTATTGGAATACGGGAAGCAGCAAATTGTAAATAAACTCCAAGTCTAGCCATCGAAAACTAGACAAGTAGCATTTGTATTAGAATATTAAATGAAATCTAAAACATTAAAAGTCTATGTAACAACACGTAAAATGTTTATTTATATTCTTTGAACACAAACAGAATATAATGTTATAGATATTCCATAATCAAAATGTATACAATTGTGTATTCAATTTGTCATGAAGTGGCAGAAGTTTTATCTTTTTAAAGCATAAAAATAATTCTTAGTTTAGAATCTGGGTATTTTCTACTTTGTTTAGATTTCTGTTATTGTGGTGCTATTATTGAGGACTATAGCTTAAAATATTATAATTCTGGGGATAACTAATTATTATGGAGAGATGATGGAATAAAACCTAACTGCAGTATAAATGTCCTCAGGTTATGACCAGTTAAATTCTAATGCTAGAGGGGGACGTCCAAGACGGTGAACTAGAGAGAGACATAGCTTGTCAGACCATCCCAGAGGGAAGGCAGGATATCAGATAAAGCAGAGGGGAGAAGAGTCACAGCTCAAATGTGGATCACACGAGAGACGACAGAGATGTCTGGAGACCACACGGAGAAAAACAGTGAAACCGAGAAGGAAGAAGATAAAGAGGAGAAGATAACGGTGCGGATCAAAGCCAGAGAGACTCAGAGCTCAGTGAAGGGGAAGGGGGACCTCCTACATGCCCTCAGTGAGCCAAGTTCACTGAAGGCTTTTCCACCTCCACGAGCTCAGGCATGGCAGCAAATACGAAATGGTGGGGTGAACTAGCAAGTCCCAGGAGTTGGGGCACTCTGGAGAGGACCCCCCAGGAGCGTCCCACGGGAGGCCAGAGGGCCAGCTTTCTCCCATCCAGACACTTCCTCTACTGCACCTCCCCCATCCACTGCAACCAAGAAAGCAGTTTCAGTTTGGGCTGAGCCCAAGCTGCAGCTCCTCCAGGACCCATCGCAACCACCAGCGTAGTTTGAGCTGAGAAGTTCACGAAGGGATGCTTCCCTCTGGCAGGTGTGCATCCCAGGTTGAAGTCTCCACAGAGAGTGGGGCCCACCTCTCTTCCCTTGAGGACTTGCGGTGCAACAGGGGTGCACAATTTGGGAACTTCTTGCCTGCTGGCATTTTGTGAGGTCACACGTAGGCGGCTCAGAGAAGCAAGCTGGGCCGGTGCCCCCTAGACATGAGAGGGGAGAAGGGGGACACAGGGGAGAAGTCTGGGAGCTGGACTCGGGTGACAAAGAAGCCTGAGTGGACATTTCCGATGGGAGAGTGTGGTGGGGAGCTGAGGAATAGGGATTTGGGAGAGCGCCCATCGGCCCTGCTGGAGAGCTACCATATTGGATAAGGATGTGGTATTCGGAGAGGAATGGTCTGGCCCCTGCTTCCATGGTAACCAACACCTCAGGCAGGCTGGCTAACCCGGTGCTGTGGCCCCTCCTCTCACTCATTACAACAGGGAGAGCAGTTTGAGCCAAAAAGTTCACAAGCAGCCATTTGTCCTCAGCAAGCGTGTGTTCCAGGATGAGGGCCCCACAAAAAGTGGGACCCACTCTTCTTCCTTTGAGGACTGGTAGTGGAACAGGGGTGCACAGTCTCGGAACTCCCTGCCCCCCGGCATTTCCTGGAGATGCGCACTAGGAGAGTCAGACACACAGACCAGGGGGAGGTTTGAGAGCTGGACTCAAGTGGTGAGGGAGTACACGTGTACTAAACAGATGGAAGTGTACAGCGGGGGTCCTAGGAGTGGCGATTTTGGGGGAGTGCCCACCCCTCCCCTCAGAGAAAAATGCACTACTAGATAAGGGCAGAAAGATCCCAGCCGAGGGCTTCCGCATTCAACCATTTAGGCCCCTCCCCTATGAATATCCCTCCCAGGTTTGAAGAACTTGTCCTGACCCTCCTACCAGTGGCTCCTCCTACTGGGCAGAAAAGCAACCTCTGAGCCCCTCTGAGGCTTTGCGAAAAGCTTTTCAGGTTTCCGCAATCTTACCTGCAAACTGCCTTACTTCTCCCCTGCCTCAGGGGCGGTAGAGAATGAGCAACCCGCTGGGAGCTACAAGGTCCTTCCCGAAGCTTGGAGCACTCAAGTACTCCACTTGGGTAACCAGAGTCAACCGTGGGCACAGAACATCTCGGTAGCTGACCCTTACACAAACATCAATCAATGACGATGAGAACAACTCTATAGCTCATTATAGCACCTTCCAGCTCAAACAAACAGGGTGTGGCTGATTCACACTCACAAGTACCACCCACGACATTGGAGATTAAGCTGCGGGACCCAACACCCAACACAATTCACACTGCTGGGAAGAGGTGAAGACAGCTGGACAGACGCAAACCAAGAGGATCATCAAATCTGCTTGAACACCTCATAGGCACCTGGGACCAGAACTCTTCTCCCTGGCATGGTCAGGGATTGATCTTTGGAGTCCAAGGGACAGGCCCACAAGCCAGACCCAGTACCCTCAGAACTTGATTGAGAGGCCAGATGAGATGAAATCAGCGAAAGAACTGCAGAAATATGAAAAATCAGAGTGAAAAGACACCCCCCCCAAAGGCAAAAACAACTCATTACCAATGGATACTAACCAAAACAAAAATATCAAAATGATGGATAAGGAACTCCAAATTTGAATTATAAGGAAGCACAACAAAATACAAGAGAAAATGGAACACTAATACAAAGAAACCACAAAAATAATATAGGAAATGAATGAAAATTTGACTAAAGAAATTAAATTATTAAAAAAAAATCAAATAGAACTTCTAGAAACAAAAAATTCCTGGAATAAACACAAAACACAGTGGAAAGTTTTAAAAATGCACTAGACCACGCAGAAGAAAGAATCTCAGAGCTTGAAGATAATCAATGACAGTGGGAACAACCCTATAGCTAAATATGGTGCTTTCCATCTTAAGCTATTAGGGAGCAATGGATTCATACCCACAAGTATAATCCACCGGCTTGGAGCTTAAGATGGGAGATCAAAGTAACTACAGTCCCTTGGGTAGAGGTGAAGACAACAGGTCAAAGGTAACCCAAGAGGTTCGCCAAACCTGCTAAAACACTCAAAGGCAATTCAGGAACAGCACTCCTCTCCCCAGCACAGTCAGGGAAAGATCCTTGGAGACTTGGAGACAGGGCCATAAACCAACTGTAGCACCCCCAGCTGTCGACCAAGAAGCCAGATGAGAAAGAATCAGTGAAAGAACTCTAAAAACATGAAAAATCAAAGCAAAAATCACCCCCAAAAGAAGTCATTAGCTCCTTAGCAAAAGACATCAACTTAAACAAAACAGTTAAAATGACAGATGAAGAATTTTGAATATGGATTGTAGAAAAGCTCAATTAAATTCAAGAGAAAATAAAAACACAACAAAAAGAATTCACAAAACCAATGCAGGAAATGAATGAAAAATTTTCTAAAGAAATCAAAATATTAAGGAAAACCAAACAGAAATTTTGGAAATGAAAAATGCATTGAAGGAATTACAAAACACAGTGGAAAGCCCTAAGAATAGGCTGAGTCATGCAAAAAAAAGAATCTCAGAGCTTAAAGATAACGCCTATGAGCTAAACAAATCAGTTGAAGAAAAAGAACACAGAAGCAAGAGGCAGGAACGAAGCATATAAGAAATGTGGGATTATATAAAGAGGCCAAACATAAGAATCATAGGAATCCCCAAGGTCAAAAAAGATAATACACAAAGGTTGGAAAATTTAATTGAAGGAATAATTGAAGAAAATTTCCATGGCCTAGCTAGAAATCTAGATATCCAGGTACAAGAAGCTCACAGGACTCCTGGGAGATTCAATGTGAAAAGGCATTCACCACATCACATAGATATTAGGCTGGCGAAAGTAAACATGAAAGAGGCACTCCTATGAGCAGTAAGGTGAAAATAACAGCAAACCTACAAAGGAAAACCTATCAGACTAACTGCAGGCTTCTCAACTGAAACCTTACAAATCAGAAGGGAATGGGGATCCATCTTCAGTCTTCTAAAACAGAATAATGGCCAGCCTAGAATTCTTTATCCTGCAAAACTAAGCTTCTTACATGACAGAGAAATAAAGACTTTCCCAGACAAGCAATTGCTGAGGGAATTTATGAAGAACAGACCTAACCTGCAGGAAGTACTCAGACCTGCATTATACAGTGACCAGCACAATAGACACCCACCAGTGTAAAATCACACAAAAGCTACAGTCCAGAACCCAAATTCCACAATGGCTCAAAAGGTAAAACAAAACAGTAAGGTTCTACCCAAGAGGATCAAAAGAAATGTACCCCAAATATCAATTCTCTCAGTAAATATAATTTACTTTGGTGGCTTGAATTGTCCACCAAAGAGACATAGGTTGGCTAAATGAATAAAAAAATACAATCCAAGTATCTGCTGTCTCCAGAAAATGCATCTAACCCACAAGGTCTCATTCAGACTAAAGGTGAAGGTATGGAAAACAATATCCCAGTCAAATGGAAACCAAAAGAAAGATGAGGTAGCCATTCTCATATCAGATAACATAAACTATAGATCAACAAAAGTAAAGAAAGATAAAGATGGTCACTATATAGTGGTGGAGGGAAAATTCAACAGAAGACTTAACAATCCTAAATGTTTATGAATCCAACATAGGTGCACCCAGATACATAAAGAAAATCCCACCTGAAGTAAATAAAATGATATACAGCAATGCCATAATAGTCAGGATCTTCAACATCCCACTGACAGAACTGGACAGATCCTCCAAACAGAAAATAAGCAAAGAAACAATGGACTTAAACAGAACCCTAGAAAAAATGAGCATAACAGACATCTACAGAACATTCCACCCAAATAATACTCAATATACATTCTTCTTTTCAGCTCATGGAACTTTCTCTAAAATGGATCACATCCTAGGCCACAAAATATACCTCAACAAATTTTAAAATAATAGAAATTGCACCACATATCTTTTCAGATCATAGTGGAATAAAATTAGACATCAATTCCAACAGAAACACTCATCTCTGCACAAAGTCATGGAAATTAAATAATCTATTGCTTAATGATTATTGGGTGAAGGGGGATATTCAGATGGAAATCAAAAGATTCTTTGAGCTAGATGATCTTGGGAACACAAGTTATCAAAATCTGAGGGATACAACAAAAGCAGTCCTGAGAGAAAACTCTTAGCCTTAAATGTGTACATCCAAATGACAGAAAGGTCAAAATTAACAAACTAATGAATTGTCTCAAGGAACTAGAAAAGAAAGAGCAAACCAATCCGAAACCCAGCAGAAGAAAAAGAAAAAAAATAACAAAGATCAGAGCAGAATTAAATAAACTTGAGAACAAAAGAACTATACAGAAGGTTAATAAAAAAGTTTGTTCTTGAAAAGATAAACAAAATTGACAAACCTCTTGCTAGATTGACCAGAAGCAAAAAGGAAAGGACTTTAAAAAGCTCAATTAGAAATGAAAAAGGAGAAGACACAACCAATATCACAGAAATACAAAACATCATCTTTGATACTATAAAAATTTCTATGCCCCAGAACTTGAAAAAGTGGAGGAAATGGACAAATTCTTAGAAATATACAATCTCCCTAGGCTCAATCAGGAAGAAATTGAATTCCCAAATGCGCCAATATCAAGCACTGAAATTGAAGCAGCAATAAAAAATCTTCCAATAAAAAAAGTTCGAGACCAGGCAGGTTCACTCTCGAATTTTACCAAATCTACGAATAAGAACGGGTACCTATACTGCAGAAATTATTCCACAACATTGAGAAGGATGGAATCCTTCCCAACTCATTCTATGAAGCCAACAACACCTTGATACCAAAGCCAGGAAAGGACACAACAAAAAGAAAAGAAAACTACAGACCATTATGCCTTACGAATATAGATGCAAATATTCTCAATAAAATCTTAGGAAACTGAATTCACCTGCACATCAAAAAAATAATTCATTGTGACTGGGCGGGCTTCATCCCAGAGATGCAAGGATGGTTCAACATATGCAAATCCATAAATGCAATTCACCACATAAACGGAAACAAAAGCAAGGATCATATGATCATCCCAATAGATGCAGAAAAAGCATTCAACAAAATTCAGCACCCTTTTATTACAAAAACTCTTAAGAAAATAGGTATACATGCAACATGCCTCAAAATTATAAAAGCCATACATGACAAACCCACAGCCAACATCATTCTAAATGGGGAAAAATTGAAAGCATTCCTGCTAAGAACTGAAACAAGACAAAGATGCCCCTGGTCACCACTTCTATTCAACATAGTGCTGGAAGTCTTAGCCCATGCAAACAGGCAAGAGAAGTAAATTAAGTGTATGTAAATGGAGAAAGAGAGCTCAAACTATTGTTCTTTGCTGATGATATGATCTTAAATGTAGAAATCCCCAAAGATCCCACCAAGAGACTCCTAGAAATAATAAATAAATTCACCAAAGACTCAAGTTATAAAATCAATATACACAAATCAGTAGCATTCCTACACACCAATGACAATCAATCTGAGTATCAAATTGAAAACTTAACACCTTTTACAATAGCTACAAAGAATAAAATATCTAGGAATATATTTAACCAAGGAGGTGGAAAGATCTCTACAAAGAGAAGTATGAATCACCAAGGAAGGAAATTACAAATGATTTAAACAAATAGACAAACATATCATGTGCATTGATCAGTAGAATCAACATTGTCAAAATGTTCTTACTGACCAAATTAATTTTCAGATTTAATGCAATCCCCATCAAAATACCAATGTCATTTTTCACAGATCTAGAAAAAATAATTGTACACTTTGTTTAGAACCAGAAAAGAGCCCAAATAGTCAAAGCAAGCTTATACAAAAGAAACAAATATGGAGGCATCACTTTACCAGACTTTAAGCTATCCTACAAGACTACAGTAACCAAAATAGCATGGTACTGGTACAAAAGTAGACACATAGACCAATGAAACAGAATGGAGAACCCAGATATGAAACTATCCACATATTGCCATCTGATCTTTGACAAAGCAGACAACAATATACACTGGAGAAAAGAATCCCTATTCAGTAAATAGTGCTGGGAATAATGAATAGCCACTTGTAGAAGATTGAAGCAGAATCCATTTCTCTCACCCCTCACTAAAATTAATTCAAGGTGGATAACAGATTTCAACCTAAGACATGAAACCATAAGAATTCTAGCAGAAAATGCTGGAAAAATTCTTCTGGATATTGGCCTAGGCAAAGAATTTATGAGGAAGACCCCAAGGACAATTGCAGCAACAACAAAAATAAATAATAAGACCTGATTAAATTAAAAAGCTTCTGCATATTCAAGGAAACAACCAACAGTGTGAACAGACTACCTACAAAATGGGAGAAAATATCTTCATGCTATACATCTGATAAAGGCCAATAACCAGAATCTACAAAGAACTCAAGCAAGGCAACAAGAAAAAAATCAAACAACTCCATTAAAAAGTGGGCAAAAGACATGAACAGAAGCTCTTAAAAAGAAGGTAGACAAATGGCCAATAAACATATGAAAAAATGCTCGACATTGCTAATCATCAGAAAAGTGCAAATCAAAAGCACAATGAGATATCGTATCATCAAAACTCAGTGAGAATGGCTTTATTAAAAAGTCACAAAACAATAGATGTGGACATAAATGTGGAGAGAAAGGAACGCTTATATACTGTTAGTGGGACTACAAGCTATTACAGCCACTATGGAAAATAGTATGGACATTTCTCAAAGAACTAAAAGTAGATCTACCATTTGATCCAGCAATCTCACTATTGGGTTTTTACCCAAAGGAAAAAGTCATTTTATCAAAAGGACACTTGTACTCGAATGTTTATTGAAGCACAATTCTCAATTGCAAAGATATGAAATCAACCCAAATATCCATCAATCCATGTGTTGATTAACTAAATGCAGTATATGTATACTATGGAAATGAATTAGTATTTTTTGTAACCATCTGGATGGAACTGGAGACCATTCTCCTAAGTGAAGTATTGTAAGAATGGAAAAACAAGCACCACATGTACTGACTATTAGATTGGAACTATCTGAATAGCACTCATGTGCACAGTAGGAACTAAAACTAGATGGGAAGTTAATTTAAGCAGGTTGGAGTGGAGAGGAGGTAATGGGCGAAATCATACCTAACAGGTACAGTGTACATTATATGTGTGATGGGCACACTTAATCGTTGTCTCAAGCAGTACAAAAGCAATCCATGTAAGCAAAACGTTTGTACCCTGAGAATATTCTGGGAAAAAAGTGGTAGAAATACAAATGTCAGTATAAAAAAATTCTATTGTCAGCATGTCAGCTAGTACCAAGATCTTTCAAAGAAAAGAAATATTGAGTTAACTACTTCCTGAAAGTAGTTTTTATACTTAAAATAAATCTAACCAATGAATCAAGCCTATGGCTTAAGTGAAATTAAATTACTTAAGTTATTAAAATAAAATACTCCTGAAGAATTGACTATTCAGCCACTAGAACTAAATTTTCTATTAAATTTTTTATTAAATTCCTTTATTGTCCTACCTGAAGATTTTATCTATTACAGAATTGGAAAAATATTCACTGAATTTGAATATTACTACAAAGAAAGGAATTACTATGTTAAGCCCCTGATACTATTATAAATTTGGCTATTATAAATTTCATGTCAAGTTCCCATAGAGTGTATAACCTGAGATGTACCATTATTCTCATATTTGGAAACTGAGGTTCAAATAGGATTTTTCTGCATTAACCACCTGAAAAAAGGCCTATATAAAAAATACGCAATTTTCATGCTCTCACTCCAGAGAAAACCCGCTCATCCATCTGCATAAACTAGCCTTGTGGAGTTGAAGCCAAATAATCCAAAACGCTAAGATCATTATACTTAACTTCAGGTATTTAACATAATTTGCTGAATGAAAACTTGTTTGCCATTGTTTACTAAGAAGAAATTCAGGTAATTTTAATGCTGAATTCTTTACCTGATAAATGACTTGAATCCCAGCTATAAATAAATAAAACAAGTGCTCAGAACCTTAGAGAATGAAAGGTTCCATAAGGACTGACAAATGTTTTAATAACACATGAATTTTTATGCCATTGGTGATATAACTGGAAATCAAAAAGTGTATTAAATATGAACAACATATAGAAATATCATAGTTTATCATTTCAATTTTTTTTATTTCTGCACATCTAAATGAACATATGAAATTTGAGATTGAAAACATCTCATTCATTATTCAAACCTTATTTAAAATAACTGTGCACAAACCAAGAAAGAGGAATTTTCATCTCTTTCCCACATAGTGATAGAGAAATGATAACTGGAACCATTTATCATTTAGGTTCCTTTCCAGGAACAACAGAACTCAAAGACAATAGCTGAGGTAATAAGCAACTCAAATTTTGAGATACTCACTGACAACCGAGTCATTTGGTGTTCTATTTTTTCCTCCTCACTCTGAAAAAGCATTACTTTTCTGGAGACCTACATTCTAGAATTCCTCAAATTTCATATTTTTTTCAAGCCAGAATTTGTAGAGAAAACAAAGACCATTGGGTAGCCTGATATGTTGAGAAAATCAGCAAGAATCTCAAAAATGTTAATGTCACAGTTCAGATCAGTTGGTTCACTAACTAGATGAAAAGAGGTTCAGACACCGTCATAAAATGTCAGTTATTGTGAAAAAAATTTTAAAGATTAGAAAAAAGCAACACGAGAGAAAGGAGATGAGAGAGAAGAATATAAAGGAGAATAATAGCAAAAGCAGAGCTGTGCAAGGTGTATTTTAGAAGGCAAGGGACAACAATTTAGGTTTCTAGACCATAACCAGTTCAGACTCCTGCCTCAAATGAAATCATTGCGTCAGGTTAAAGAGATACTCACCAGCACGGCTGAGGAGTCTAGGTAAGTTGGTGGAGAACGAGGGGGATAAGAATCCTTTGGATCTAGGACCACGGCATCCACCACAGGCAGGCACTGCCCTGACAGAACAGTCTAATGGCTGAAATTCAGAATGGTCTGGAACCAAAAGCAATTTAATTGTGATTGCTTTACTTTGATAAGGGAAAATGAATAGTTTACAAATGTTACCATCAAAAATAGTGAAATAATGGTGTTTCATGAAAAGAAGTTAAACCCTAAATAGCACAGGAAAATCTCTTATCTAATGTCGTCTCTGTTCTTAGACTGAGACCCCCTCCCCTCAAAAGAAAACCTGTATTTCTTGAATCATTGAGGCCCCCAGCTCCTAGCATAGGAAATGCAGGGAGAGAGGGAACAGACAGACAAAAACTACTTGAATCAATGAATTAATCAATTAACAATATTATTTATCAATTAACAATGTCAGAAACAATATGATTTAATTATTAAATTTCTTTCTTATTTTACTTGACATTTGCCTGAATTGTTAGAACATAACATAACATAATTTTTTTTCAAAGTGAAATTTGGCTATCATCATTTGGGACAAGTTGCTCTTTACACCATAATTTTAATAATATGATTAGGAAAAAAAAGGCATGGTAGAAGATAAGTGATTATGTCTTATAATTAAGATTGGTATATCTATTTTAAAAATACTCCAAACAGTCCTTCAAATTACTTGTATATTTTATGTTACTCTCAAAGGGAACTTAAAAGCCATTTGTTGGTTTTTATGTTACATGGACTCACATCTTGCATAGTTGTTACAAACTTTTTAGAGACGGGTCAATACTAACAAACAAATTTTAAAATGACTAATTATTTCCATATCTTCAATCATAAAACAACTCTGAGGCAGACAAAAATTATATTTAAAAACTGAATGGCTGTGTTTAAAAGTTTTTGCCAAAGGATTTATGCTTATTGGGGTATGTTAATGTCTAATCTCCCTACTTATTTAAAATAGGCTTTAATTTTAAATTTCTAAAGTTTGCTAAAGTAAACTGTCTTTATCTTTTATTAATTTATACTTTACCAAAATATTCTGGTGTTCAGCTCCTATGTCTATGAAGTTTTTCTCAGACATTGCAACTTTTTTTTTTCACTGACAGACATCTAGGCTTTTGTTAATATTTGTCTTTATGTAATTACTAGTCTCCAGAAAAATATCACTTCAGATATAAGACCCACAAAAAGTTTTTCACTTTTATATTATATCAATAAGCGAAAACATACTTCACAATGCATTTTACACATCAGATACTCGAATTCCCAGGTCAGAATTCAGATAATCTACGGTTCTCTCATTGGTACAATTCGAAGGGGTTCCCGTTTCCTCTCATTTTCCCAAAGCTCAAGCTGCTTATGAGAACTGTAACTTTGGTGCAATTTCCATAAACCAATTAACTACGGCCGTTTATCTGTTCACAAGAATGAGCAGGAGCGCAGAGGTGGAGGGAGGAGACGCTCACACGTGGAGGAAGATGGAAGCGGGGTAACAGGCAGGCAGATCTGTAGGCACAGAACGAGTCACTCTCACCCCTAATGAGCAGAGTCAGGCAGCTTTAAGTCATGTTTTGTAGGCTTTTTGTCTCCCGGACCACAAAAGGGAATCCAGGAGCCTGTTTAGGGGAGGGTTACATTAGTCCTATCTGGTCAAAGGGAACAATACTGACATGTTAGTTGATCAGAAAGATGTTTTCACACTGTTTCTCATAGATGGCCCCTGGAGACAACTTTCTTTCTCTCTCTTGCTCTCTCTCTGTCTGTCTCCCTCTCCTTTTTTAATTACCAAGCATGACATTCATGGTTATTTCTTCTTTCCACCCAGTTGACTACAAAGGGGCCAGCTCTTGGGCCCCTTGTTGGCCAGGCCCGGGGGAGGAAGTGACAGAAGGCTGGCCTTATTTACCTTAGCGGCTTCCCGTGTAATCTGGTTAATCATGTGGCTAATGGGAGGACACCACGGGTCCCCACACACTGAGCTCCACAATGCGGACTCATTCATATTTAATACAATGGAGTGTTTAAGTCATTGCACGCTTGGCGGAGAAGATTGGCTTTCTTTGTGTGGCTTCTCCTGAGAAGCCTCCCCGGCTCGCCCTCTTTCAGACAGGCATATGTTCCCGCTCCTGCCTGCTGCAGCTGGACAAGGGGAGAGCAGGCTTCTTTCTTTTTCTTTTTTTTTTTTAAGCCAATGAATTGACGACCGCAGTGTGTGAAATGTGGGCTGAAACGGTCGCCCCTGCCCCGTGGCTGCATAGATTAGCCTTTTGCTATTCTAATATCTCACAACAAGACATCTTAAGAGGAAGCAGGCTCGCGCGTGTTCCTCAAGCGTGCCATTGAGAGGACACCAATCTGCTGAGCACAAAAGAAAAATAAATAAATAAAAGCAGGTGAAACGTTGACCTTGTTCTTTTAATATTACCCGTGTACGGTGCTCCTTGAGCAGGGCTCTGGAGAAAAGAATAAAGGGGGCGCTTGGGTGGTGGGAAATACTCTTACTCCATACAGACTTTTTAAACAATCGAGTTGGAAAGAGAATCTCATGAAAACACTACCACTTGGCCCTGGGATTTGATTTTAGGGAGAAAAAAAAATGAGGTCTCATTAGTCCTGATGGGATGGATAATGGATACACAGATTCTGTCACAGCCCACTGGATAAACTGACGTTTGGGAGAATAATGGAAATTAATGACTTTTGATTTCTGAAGTACAGATTGTAATGTTCTTAATTCTTTTAATTTTTTTTTCAAATTTTGTTTGAATTTAAAAACAACTGCAATGCTATGTCTATCAATCTCTGCCTTCAATCTATTTCAGTCACTTCGGTGAGAAGCTGAATTGGAAAAATAAGGCGTCACTCCTATTTCTACAGTAGGGTAGTTTAATCTCTACTTGGATAATAAGGATGGACTTTCAAAGGAAAAAGATGAATTTTGGCATCTTTACTCCCAAATATTACAAGGTACCCAAAGTCTTAGAGTTCTAAAATCTTTTGTAAGCTTTTATATGTCTCAAATCCTCTAGTTACAAGATTTTGTATAGCAAAGTTTTTAAAAGTAGGACCATGATGAAGAGTGTTTCTGTTTAAAACAACAACAACAAAAAGCAAACAAAATCCCGAGTTCATGAGCTTACATTTGCAGCTGCAGTGGTTTAGATCCAATCAAACAAATAATGTATTCTGCTGAGCTGCCGATAGACAGTAATAATAACTGTATATGTATGAATAAGCCCCACTCTCAGATTAATGACAGGTGGAGAATTATTGACTATTGGACTATGTACCAAAGGAGACGATGGCATTAATTTTTAAAACAATGTAGAATTTCCCTGGTCTAGTACCATGTTTACATGATGCAGCCCAAAGTAAAGGATTAGACTGGCTGATTGGCCCCATTCCTTGTAGCCTGATTTAATAATAATGCATCCTGCCACATTAGCAACGAAAGATGGTACAAGCAATCCACATAGCTTTTTGTGTACCTGGGCAGAAGACACTTAGTGCTCATCATATTAATTCATTTTTTAACTTCGCAGTGTTGGACAATGTATTGCTTGAAACATTAAAGGTACATTTATATTGGTCATTAAAAGGGTAACCTTTTATAAACTAGCAAATGCTGCAAAAGAACTTAACAGTTGCTTTGGCTGAGCCTATAAACCACATGTGAAAATTGCTTGTGTTTTCTTCTGCTTATATAAGGCCCCGTTGCCTCTTAGAGTCAGCAAATGATGTAATGTACAAATTACAACTGCTTTTATTATCGTTTAATGTTCATACACAAAACTAGGCTAAGTGGTGAAAAAGAAAAGCTTGACATTTACTCTGCATTACCTTATAATTTTTATTTAAGTGATTAGGAGAAAACAAATATTTAAAAGGCAAATGAGAGAAATTAAAATGAAGGAAAATATGGTTCTAAATGTAATTTATCAGAGAGAAAAAAAGCTCGTGGTAGTGATAGGGATTGAACAAAAAGATTTTTCTATGAATATCAGAAAAGGAAAAATGGGGAAAGGGAGGAAGCTCTGTATTGGGAGAATGGTCTTAAACTAACTTTATTTACTCAAAAATAAGAAACCAATGCAAGTGAACTAAAACCTTAATTAAAGTTTACTCCTGCCAGCCTCTCCACCCCCTTCAATCCCCTACCTCCTCAGCTGAGAGGTTCTAGCTCCTCATCCTCTACTTCCTTAGGGCCTTAACAATGCATTATCCATTTCCTAATCTTGCGCTGCTCCAGGGAGCCAGGTTATTAGAGTACCTGAAGGGTCCTGTCATTCTGATGGAGGTGTGAAATGATCACTAAGATGACAACTGGTGACAAGTGCTGTTTATTAGACTGCTACTGTGCCTCTTAATTACAACTGATTAGTCGCCTGTTAGAGGTGGAAAACTGAAGAATTAACTGCTTTTGTTCTTGTCATCTACTATATTACCTTATTGCTTTGGTTTCATTTTCAATGTGACTTTTTTTTTCTTTAACAAGAGTCGTAGGCATTTCCCAAAGACCACAATAAGGATTCTTATTTTTCAAAATGAAATTTTTCTTAAATTTTATTTCAAGAAAGTCTAATTTTAACTGTGAAAATTTTCACATGCCCCCAATTTAGTTATTAATTTAGATTTATTTGTATATTTGTTTTTCTCAGTCTTAGTTCAAAAAGGTAAAGCAAAGTTTTGGGAAAGGCAATCATATTATTGGTACTTTGGTTATTTTCTATTAAAAGAGGGGGAATATTGTAGCTTCCATGTTCTTTTATTCTCTCAGAAATATTTTAAGAACTAATAGCATACCTATGAAATAATTACAGTTTATCCTTTCATTTATACCTAAGGTTGGCATGTGACAAACAAGTTACTTAATCCATTCCCTGAATCTTGTATTTGCACTGGGAGGATTTTAAAATATTTAAAGGTTTTGTTTACAAAACAAAATCTATCCTAATTAAATGATTTTTGTTTATCTCTTTTCTCACTGAACTTACTGATTTTTAAAGTTTTACTTGACATGCAGTTTTGGCCAACCTCATAGTGATCAGGTCCTAAAAGAAACTATTTGTTTCAGCACTTAGCAAAGTAACACTAGAGTCTGTCATGGCCAATTGGAATCGTTAGTTGGTTTGAAACAGAGCACCGCTATAGCCAGATTCTGATTTAGTAGTTAAAAATTAGTTTTTTGTTAGAACAAAAGGTCTTGATTTTTCACTTATAATTAATATTAACACTACTTACTTTTAAATTTACATGTTGCAAATACACATTAATGGATAGTAGGCATATAAGTGGGATCTCAAATACTCTAAGCAATTTTTTTTCTTTATTTTAGAGTCAAGCTATAGTATGTAAAAAAAAAAGTCTAGATTTTCCTTTCCTTTGCATTCAAGTACTCCTGTTTTAAGCTTAAATCAAAGAAATAAAAAGAAGGATTGTGGTCCAATAGAGAATGGGGAAAGCTGGTCTTAGGACCAGAGCCCAGGAGGAAAGCTGGCTGGGTCATCCTCAGTGCACAAATATGCCCTTGAAATAGTACAATCTCTTTCAATTATAAAATATTTATCCTGTACATGTCAAAATACTCAGAGTAGCTGATATATCTCAGCAAATGAAATCTTTAAAAATCATGGTAATTTTTCACTAATTGTAAGAATTTTTTATAACAAATTTTATTGATTCATAAGACATTAAAGCTAAAAGAGGCATTGGTACCCGATGAATCCCCCAGAGGGAAAGGAGCCTAAAACAATTAAGAAATATATGTATAACATCATGCAGAGAGCCTGTGTTAGTCTCAAACAAGTGATTTTGATCTTTAATAGATTTTCTTTAACATCCTAAAAAAATTGTTTTAATAATAAATAAATAATAAATCATTATTGTTTTATTTATTATTAAAACATGTTAAAGTTAGTGAAACCCAGGAATTTCAATCAGATGCTTATAGTTTCCAATCAATAAATTGCTAAATTATAAAATTAATGTACAATTTAGTAGATTTATAAATCAGTTTTAAAAATATTAAACTCAAAGGTGTTGTCTTCAAGCTCTGAGATTTTTTCTTCTGCCTGGTCTTGTCTATTCTTAAGACTTTTCACTGTGTTTTATATTTCTGTGAATAAATTTTTCATTTCCAGAATTCTGTTTAATTTTTTTAAATAATTCTATTTCTTTATTTTCATTCGTTTCCTGAATTTTTTTGTGGTTACTTTGTATTCATTTTCCATTTTCTCTTGTATTTCATTGAGCTAATCCATCTTTGGAATTCTTTATCTGTCATTTCAATATTTTGATTTTATTTGGTTTCCATTGCTAGACAGTTGGTGTTCCCTTTTGGGGGTCACCTTTCACTCTGATTTTTCATACTTCCAGAGTCCTTTCACTGATTCCTTCTCATCTGGAGCAGATGTTGCTGCTTATTTTTGGATTTTCTTTTGTTTAGATAGGGCTTTTTCCCCTCGCCTCACTTGTATGGTTGTGTCTTTAGCACATGTTGGATAAGAACCTTTGGCTTTGCTTGTGGGTGCTTTGATGGTGACCTAGGTTCTGGATGGATGCTTTGATTATAGATATCCTTGGTGTGGTGGTTTTCTCAGTTGCTAATTGTTTGTGAGCTGTAGAAGTGGTGAACTATGTGAGTGGGCAGATTCCCTGCCTCTCTTTGATGAGGGAGGATGAAGGTCTTTGAAATCCTTTCTCTTTCCCCAGCCCTGTGGTCTTCTTAACAGTGTGAGTTGTAGCAGTAAGCCTAGTTTAATCTCTGAGGCAGTAGATGGTACCTGTGGGTAAGAATCAGCCACATCCTGTATGATTGAGTCAGTAAATGCTGTGAAGGGCATGCAAATTACATACCTCCCTGTCAGTAGGTAACACGGTCCAGCAGGAACAAGCTGCAATGTTGTTTTTGGGTCCTGTGACTGGCTCTAGTGCCTCAGGAGAAGTACTTGGATGCCCCTAGTGGTAGGTGGGGCCCAGGCTATTCCAGGTGTGTCCTTATTCTCTGCCACAGCAGGGGCAGATGAGGGAGTGAGGCTGGGCAGGGCTGAGTTGGATGAGCTTATCCATAGGTTCCACAAAAGCTGGCAAGGTATCTATTTCAGCAAGGATCAAAGGTTTGCTCCAAGCTTCTTGGCAAAGCTGGCAGGGAGGAGCTGAAGTGGCCTTATCCAGCCAGCAAGTCTGTTTGTGGAGGTCGAGCTGCCTGGGATTCACACCCTAACAATCTGGAGCAGCCCTCATTCATATCCACCCTCTCTTGCCATGTAGTTTTCTCCCAGCATCTGCAGGGAGGAGCTCAAGCCAGCTGAGACCCCCCAGGACTGTGATGCAGGCTGGGAGGTTCCCTGCCCAGGATCTCTGCCTGAGGTGAGAGCACAGCCCTCCTCTAGGGGTAGGGGTGTCCTATGAACACACTGCAGCTAGGACTCACACAACTCTCTCCCCCATGATCTTCCCATGCCAGCTTCCTCACATCCCATGCCTAGTTCACAAATCTACCCTCCATTCCCCCAAGTAACATGATGGAGATCTGGGGGTATGGGATCTTGCCTGCAGGCCTGTCCCTTGGTCCCCAGTGATCAATCCCTGACCATGCCAGGGAGAAGTGTGTTGGTCCCGAGTTGCCCACAGGGTGACCCAGCAGGTTCAATGTCCCCCCCTCCTTGAGTCATGTGCCACTCTGATGAAGTCACTGGGCAGGCAGCACCAAGGGGTGCCAGAGAGAAGGGAGCTCATGATTTGAGCACCCCTCAGTCTGCTATAGGACCTGAAGAGGAAAGGTCTGAGCCCCACTCTCTGTGGAAGCCTCAGTGTAATGGCTCAATTGTCTCTTGGCAGCCATGGGTGGGGAGGGGAAGGGGAGAAAAACAGTCTGAATGGAGGAAAGAATAGCTGTTTGGTCTTATCCATCTCTCACTCCAGGAAGCCACCCACCCAGACTGTCCAGGCACTGGAGTCATGTAGATCACCCTCTGAACCCCTGTGGCTCCTGTAGTCTGGACCAGAGTTAGGAAATGTCTGTAAGGCAGTGAGCAAGATGAAACCTGAAGAGTTGAAGCCCTTGGGGGAGGTCAAAGGTGCATGGTGGGTAGAGCAACAATATGGCACCAACTGTCCTAGCTCAGGTCTGTGGAGATGGGAGGTGCCTCAGCAGGCTGAGAGACTGGTTCTCTGTCCTCCAGAAGCTCCTAGCTTACAGGCAGCAGCAGCCTCTGGGCTCATGTAGGCGGAAAGTCTCTACAGTAGCTCAAGAACTCACCAGATGTCAGAGATGTGATGGAAAGAGAAACAAACTGCTCCACCTACCCTTCTCACTGGACTCCAAGCCCCTTGTTGGTTGGTCTCTGCCGATACCTTGCTCCTTCCTGTTCTGCTCTACAACGTCTTCCCATGGAGTCTCCTGAAGGTTTTGGCATCTTTCTCTCAGATTTCACACCTATCTCTCCTTGTCTATTTAGTCATTTTCTTCTCTTTCATCTAAAACTTCTCCTTCTTATTCAAATACTCTTGCAGTTGCTGTCTATGGTCAACCACCATGATCCAACCTGTTATTTTTTTGCAGATCTAGAAACAATAATTCTATGCTTCCTTTGGAACCAGAAAAGAACCCAAATAGCCAAAGCAACCTTGAGCAAAGGGAACAAATATGGAGGTATCATTTTACCATACTTTAAGCTATACTACAAGGTTACAGTGGCCAAAACAGCATTGTAGTGGTACAAAAAGAGAGACAGACCAATGGACAGAAAAGAAAACCCAGATATAATACCATCCACATATTGCCATCTGATCCTTGACAAAGTAGACAGCAATATACACTGGGGGAAAGAATTCATATTCAATAAATGGTGCTGGGAAAATTGGATAGACACGAGTAGAAGATTGAAACAGGATCCATATTGCTCACCACTCACAAAATTTAATTCAAGATAGATAACAGACTTAAATCTAAGACATGAAACCATAAGAATTCTAAAAGAAGAGGTTAGAAAAACTCTTCTAGATATGGGCCTAGCCAAAGAATTCATAAAGAATATTACAATGGCAATCACAGCAACAACAAAAATAAATAAATGGGACTTAATTAAATTAAAAAGCTTCTAAACAACCAAAGAAACAATCAACAAAGCAAATAGACAACCAAACAGAATGAGAGAAAATATCCACATCCTATACATCCGATAAAGGGCTGATAACCAGAATCTACAAAGAACTCAAGCAAATCATCAAGAAAAAAATCAAACAACCCTATTGAAAAAGTGAACAAAAGACAGGAACAAAAGCTTTTCAAAAGAAGATAGACTGATGGCCGATAAACATAAGAAAAAATTCTTGACATCACTAATTATCAGAAAAATGCAAATCAAAACCATGAGATATCACCTAACCCCAGTGAGAATGGCTTTTATCAAAACATCCCAAAACAATAAATGCTGGTGTGGATGCAAAGAGAAAGAACACTTACACACTGTTGGTGGAAATTCAAACTAGTGTAAACTCTGTGGAAAATAATATGGAGATTCCTCAAACAACTAAAAGTAGACCCACCGTTTGATTCAATAATCCCACTACTGGGTATTGATGCAAAAGAAAAAAAGTCATTTTGTCAAAAAGACACTTAGTTGCACTCGAATGTTTATGGCAGCACAATTCACAATTGCAAAGATGTGGAATCAAACCAACTGTTCATCAATTTATGAGTAGATTAACAAAATGTGGTATATGTACATCATGGAATACTACTCAGCCATAAAAAATAAATTAATACCTTTTGCAACAATCTGAATGGACCTAGAGACCATCCTCTTAAGTGAAGTATCACAAGAATGGAAAAACAAACACCACATAGACTCATTATTAAATTGGAACTAACTGATCAGCATTCATGTGCACAGATGGAAATAAAACTCAACAGAAATCATGCAGGAGGGACGGGGGAGCAGGGGATTGGTGAAATCATACCTAAAGAGTACAATGGACACTATTTGGCTGATGGGCACACTTATAACTTTGACTCAAGCAGTACAAAAGCAATCCATGTAACCCAAACATTTGTATCCCATAAAATTCTGAAATAATAAATAAATAAATAAATTTAAATTTAAAAATATATTAAACTAACTATAGTTTCAGTCAGGGTAATTTAACTAACAGTATTGAAGTGAAATTAAAGTGGATTCTCATGTAAAATTGTCTCATTTAAATTCTGGCTTGACCACTTACTAACTTATGTGACAGCTTTCTGTTCTGTAAAATAGAAATAGTAGTAGCAATTTCCTCATATTCACCACTTCTATTCAGCATTGTCCTGGAGGTTCTGGTCAGGGTAATTAGGGAAGAATAAGGTATAAATGGCATCTACATTAGAAAGAAAGATATAAAGCTATTTGCGTAACACTTGATCTTCTATATAAAAGATCATCAAGAATCCATTAAAAAATTCTTAGAAATAATAATGAGTTCAATAAGATCAGTGTCCAAAAATAAAATTCCTTTTTTATACATTGGAAATAAGTAATTAAAAAATTAAAATAAGAAAATAATTCCATTTATAATACATCAAAGAATAAAATACTGAGAATTCAATTTAATTAAAGAAGTACAAGATATGCTTGCTAAAACCCACAAAACATTGTTGAGAGAAACTAAAGAAAATCTAAATAAAAATGAAAAGACATTCTGTGTTCATGGATTGGAAAACTTAATATTGTTACCATAGCAGTACTCCCTAAATTATTCTACAAATTCAACACAATCCCTACCACCAATAGTTGCCTATTTTGCATAAAATGAAAAACTGATTCTAAATTTATATATTAATAGAAATGCAAAGGACTCAGAGTAGCCAAAACAGTGTTGGAAAAGAATAACAAAGTTGGAGAACTCACATTTCCCAATTTCAAAACTTACTACAAACTACAAAGCTATTGTAATCAAGACAATGTGGTATTGACATAGGATGGAAATATATACAAATGGAATAGAATTGAGAGTCCAAAGATTAACCCTTACAATTATAATCAATTTGTTTTCAACAAGATGCCAAGACCATTCAATGGGAGAATAGTCTTTTCAATGAATAGTCCTAGGATAACTGGATATCTCTATGCAAAGAAATAAACTTTGATTCATAACTCACATCATCCAAATGGTTAAGTCCAAATGAATCATAGATCAGTGCTTAAACCATAAGACTTCTAGCAGAAAACATAAAAAAGTGTCATAAGCTTGGGTTAGACAAAGTGCAATTAGATATGACATCAAAATATGAGCAATAAAAAAATTACTTAGACTGTATTAAAATTCAAAGATTTTGAATTCTATTGTGCTACAAATGTCAAAATTAAGAAAAATAAAATACAAGCTAATTAGGAGAATTTATTTGCAAAACATTTTGTATAAATGGAATATTTATATAATAAGATTTCTTATACAAAATGTATACAAAATATATAAGGAACCTGTATCCAGAATGTATAAAGATTCTTTACACTAACAAGAAGAGAGATGATCTAATTTTTAAAATGAGAAAATGACTGGAATAGACATTTAACCAAAGAAGTTATATAAATGGTCAATAAGCACATGAAAGGATGTTAAACACCATTAGTTGTTGAGAAAAATACAGACCATATCCCCCCTGGGATAACTATAATTGAAACAACAGTAATAAGTGTTGGCAAGGATACAGAGAAATTAGAACCTTCGTACATTCCAAGTGGGAATGGAAAATGATGCAGCCATTTTAGAAAACAGTTTTGTAGTTTCTCAAAGTGTTAAAGTAGCTTTACCACATGACCCAGCAATTTGACTCCTCTTAGTTACGTACCCAAGAATGATGGGAAAAACGTCTACACGAAGACTTGCATATGAATGTTCAGGGCAGCATTGTTTACAAAAGGTGGACACAATCCAAATATCCGTCCACTGATGACTGGATAAACTAATGTGGTACATCCATACAAGGAACGAAGCACTAAACATGCTACGACACTGGATGAGCCTTGGAAACCTTGTACTGAGTGGAAGAAGCCAGAATTTAAAATTTCAAAGGGGAGGAAACTAATAGAGAACTAAGTCATTTTTTTTTTTCACCATTCTTGCCCAGGACTGTTCTGAAAAAACCACAGAAATTGTCCCATCTACTTAGTCAGTAACACTGAGTTAAGGAGAAAGAGACTTCTGGGAACTTAGCCAGGTGATACTTTGATGTAGTGATACAATTTTCTCTTTGGATTTTCTACCCACCTAGCAAACGGCTGCTTATGACAGCCCAGTGGGACTGAATATGGGAAGAGAGTGTGCTGTTGAAGAAAAACATTCTCTTCCAGACTGTTAGTCTGATATCTTTTTCATTTTATTAAGATCTTGGATTATACTTACTGCTTTTATGACAGTCAGTTAATGTAAATCTGGTCACTTGTGCCTGTGGTATTTTTTTTTTTTAACCTGTCTCTGATTCTGCAGAGCTGAGGTTTAGATTCTGCACTGCGATGAATTCACAAAAGCACCTGCCACTTTGGGAGATGCGGGTGAAGACCCATTTTCCCGCACATGTCACTGCGCATCCTGTGCACTTGGTGTCTTTGGAATCAAAACATTTTGAAAAGTTTGTCCTCAAATATTTCCAGATGATTCTCTTACCAGAAAAACAAGAAAGACGTTTAAATTGTTTTTGTTCCCTAAATTCCTCTTTATTCTTATTTAAGTATCTTCTTCATTTTTTTCCTCCCATTTATCTCTTTTTGATTCGTGGAATGGGAGAAAGGATGCTGAACTGAGAACCGGTAGATCTCCTTGTCATAGCTCAGAAAATAACTTGACTGCAGCACGATCTTCATCAATCTTATTTTATAATTAATATTAAAAATCAGATTAATCAATGATCCCCAAACCTGATGGTATGTCAAATTTTCCACGAGAGCTTTAAGACATAAGTAGACAGATAGAGATAGATAGATGATAGGTAGGTAGATAGATGATAGAGATAGAAATAAATGTAGATGGATAGATTTATAGATAGATAGTACAGATATATGCAGATGATAGACATAGATATATAGACACAGACATAGATATCTCTTCCCCTAATCCAGGCACAGTAAATAAAATCTCTGAGACCAGGGCCCCAGGGTCTACGTTTAAAAGAGCTCCCCAGTTGCTTCTTATACTCACCCAAGTCTGAGAAGCCCTGGACTTGATGATTTATTAGATCCCTTCAGTTCTTAAACTCTGTCCTTTTGTTTTACTGGTTTTATCTAACAACTTTTTTTAGATTGAATTTGTAAAGGACTTGGCTTCTCATTGAATTCTTTTCCTTTTATCAACCTGTGTCCTGCACCATCAGTATGGCACATAAAACAGATTCACTAGGTGACCCTCACATTCTGAATTCCACTCCTTCCTCTTTTGCTGATGTAGGGGTCCTTATCTAAGCATTTCTCCCCCATTTAAATGACAGTAACGAGCCTTTGGGTTGTCTTCCTGCTTGCACAATTAACAGACTACAGCTGTACAAAGTGCTGACACTGGGATTCTGCTGTAGTACCACATAGAACACACACATAACTCCACTTTTGCTTTATTAAACTGCTTGCCAATCAGATTACACATTTTGCTTCAAGGCCTTTGAAGCCTGCCAAGCTGTTCTGAATCTGTTTCTCTCTGATGTGCAAGCACCTATCACAGCTCAGGTGGCTGGACAGCCAGTGGTTGCTGATTTTTATTCAACGACTTGTAGACCAAATCTATATTCTTGATTGTATATGTTCATCAGCGGAGGGGGCACAACAGTGAAAATTCAAAGGCAAGCCCAAAGTCTCTTGTTAATCAAGAAATGCAAACTACCTGAAAACCAAACCAGTATGGCTAATTTACATATTATCCCTTATAATCACTTTATTAACTCCTATCTACCCTCTGGTGTGGTGGAGGTGCTAATGAGCAGAGAAATGAGTTAGACGTAGGACATACAAGGCATCGAGAAACATGATAATTAGTCCCTAAATAATAACAATTAGGAAGGGATTGCACTTCCATACTCTTTTCTTATTGCCTCTGCTTTACTTCTCATTGAAGTAGAGACGGCAAAGATACTCAATGACATTCAACGAATGTTAATTCAGCACCTACTGTTGATCAGAACTGTGGGTAGCGCTGACCAGGTACACAGGGAAATAAAACATCTTGCATATTCTAGGGCTAGGCAATTTAATCAGGAGAATAAGCCACAAAAACTGATGCTTATAGTCTAAAAAATAATATGAACATTTCTCAGTTCCTTACTGCCTAAATTTCTTTGCTAGAGTTTAACAAAGCAAATTATATAAGCACGTCTTTTCTGTAAGTGTTTGCAATCTAAGAGGGTCAATACAAACTAATGTACTCAGTAGCAGAGCCAATATAGAATGGTTCCATTTACAACTTTTGTTCACAATCCGGTCTTGTCAGCTGTATTAGCAGAGACTGGAAATTCAGGCATAATATATCTGCCTTCAGAAACCTGGACAAACTTAGGGGCTCTAACAATCATGGTCAGTAGTTTTCCCTTAAGTCTGTTAACACAGGTAGAACTAGAATTGCCAAACTGAGATGTATGCTTCTAAGTTTTGAGCAAATTGTACAATGTATTTCTATGATAATGAATGTGCATACTGTTATTATGAACATCATATGGTAGAGACTAAAATGTAAAGGTTCTAGTTCAATGTAAACAGTAATAATAAAAAACAAAAAGATTGTGAATTTTCAGGTGGACATTTTATCACTTGAATATATCAAAAAGTAAAAAGAAAACAGCCAGTGGTTCTACTCAAAGAGCAATACAGTATTCATGGAAAAACAAGTAAATTGTTTATTAAACATGGATGCTTTTAAAATCACTATAAGACATCTTTATAACACAGTAGTGATTGAATTTTAATTATTATTAAACCATATAGTATCGTTTTAAATTCATCTCAAACTTGCCACCAAAAATCCTAATATTCAAAAGTGTGCCACAGCACCAAATAATCAACAACTCCTGGTGGGAGATACCTATTAAAGATACATACATTAATGAATATGTTAAACCAATTTTTAAAATAAAACAAATACAATGATAAATGTCCCCATCCTAAAGCTAGCCTATGAAGACTCTTGACTTCAACTAAACCTTGACTCCAAAAAATACATCAGTAAATCCATGAGTGTCTTTCTCAGTAGCCTGGATTTATAAGGGTGGCCTTCCACTGATAATGTTCTGAGATTCCTCATTGAAATTGAAAATCAGATCATGACCCACATCAGGAGTTTTGATGTAGTTTCAGCAAGTCTGTGGAGTCCATTACCAAGTTTTTGTTACTATTCAGTGCTATTTGCTCTTAATGGTGGGAACCCCACTGCTCTCCTACTTTTACTGTTCGAAGGTATGCACCTCTGTTTATTTCTCACACCAGAAGTGATGTATCAAAATTTATAATTCCTTCCTCATTCTTGTCAGAGTCCACTAACTGGTATAGCTATGTCCCCTGGGTTAGCATAACCTTTGTTAAAAATTAAGAGAAAATTGCTATTACGTATTTCTTTCTCCAACTTACAGAAACAGATCAAATATGTTCTCCTGAGTAGACCTGGAGACGTCACCACTGATGACTTCATTACTTAATTCAATTGGTATGTATGGGGTGTCTGCTCTGTCAGAGGTGAGACCTCAAGTGATTGGGATGTCATGACTGAGAGAACAGATGGGCCTCTTGGTCTAGTGGATGAAGCCATCTGTGTTGTGCCAAAACTTTTCCATTCTTAGAGTGTTCAGATTTGGATGCCCATGAATTTCTACTGGGCTCTCATGCCTTCCTCAGCAAGTTCTTTCCCCTGACCCCAACCAAAGCCACTTTGGTGCCAAACATTCTCCTAGCAGCTTCAGTGCAAAATAACTTGTTCAGTTCTTCACCTCTAGTACTATACCAACTTTTTAGTGCGCATAAAGCTGAAGTCCACATTGTATACCAACAAAAAAATAAAGTCATTGAAGAAGAAATTCTTGTTTAGAGGCAAATTATATACATTCCCACACACCCACTGAAAAGAAAATTGCCCCTTTGCTAATTCAAAACAGTCAGACAAAGCAGATTTCAGAATATTTGTTAATTTTTTTTAATACTCAACTGAAACCATTTCCTTAATGTCTTCCCTGAGTTTCTTGAAAGCGAATCGTTATCCTGGAAACAGTTCTTTCATACAGTATACCTGAAGATTAAAGCTTGTATTTTCCAAATATAATAATTTCTATTTAAATGGCTTTTCCATATATCCATGCTCACAGGACATTTTTTTTTTTTTTGCTATAGATATATATGCCAAGGAAAAGTTTCGCAGCATATACATTTAAAAAAATTCTTTGTAAGAATCCCTCACCCAGGAAGAGAGTCCGTGTTCCCAGAGGACTGTTCCAACGGCACTTATCCACCGAGTGCTGGACATTTCACCATCTTCCTCGCTCTCTGCAGTCACCTGCTCCGCCTTCTCAGCGGGGCAGAGTAGACCCGAGCTGCATGTTCTGCTCTGGGACTGAATGATTTAGTGCAGAGGCTGAGGATTACCTCGTAGGTCTCCGTCCATCCATCCAAACACGGGAAAACACTTCCGCTGTTATTAATAACTTCAATTTGTGGCACACATAAAAAATAAAATTTATGGGGCTATTTTGGCACATTATTCAGATCTTTCTTTGTTTACTTGGTTTGTTAGTTATCTTTCTGCATTTCTTTGTTTATTCAGATCTCTCATGTGTTTATTTTCTGATCCTGGTGGGCTGGAGGTGGAGAGCTTTACTTGGCAGTGTGAACTGAAGTCTTGCCCACCCTTTGGGGACACAGTGAACTCCAGGGGGACATTTAAAATGTAAAAAGCAAACCTTGGTCACTTTACTTTGACAAATGTAAATGGCTTCCTAGAGAGGAACAAAGAACTTTGTTCTATATGGAGGAAAGAGGAAGGCGGGAAATAAGTCAGAAAGAGATCAAAATTCCTGAAATAAGGATTATCTTTCAGTTGTAGAAGGAAATGCTCTTAATTTGATTAGCCACTCTCATGATAAGATTAGACTATTGTTTAACTCCACTCCTGAGTGGTCAAATCTACACACAACATAACCTGCTGTTTGATGGATGCGCTTTTAAAGCATAATGCAAATTGAATATTGGGTGTTCCCCCAAATCGGGATTTCTCTCTTAAAGGACAGCAGTTTTGATGCGTGAAGCTTGGAAAATTCTGGTGAGATTGATGGTTCAGCTCAGAACTCTGACATTTGGATTAAAGCAGTACAGAAATGAATCTTGTATTTGACATTTAAAAGGGAGGCTTTTCTACTGCCTGTAGTTTCCTAAATCATATCAAAAGGAACTGCCATGACAGAACGGCTTGAGAAATCACTTTCCATTCGTTTCTATATTTTCTCACATTATGGCCAATGAATTGAGACTCAGAGTCATTACATACTTGGTGTCACAGCAACATACAAACCGGTGAAGCAATTCAAGAATACTAACTATCATTCCTTTTTTACAGATATAACAGCAAAATTTGATTTGCCAACCACATCCACTGGGATCTTTAAGAAAGCATAACATTAGAAATGGCTTTCTTCCTTCTTCCTGAATGTATGTTCTTCTTTGGTTCTTTTTGAGAAATAGGGTGAGTAGTAGATAGATAGGAACGACTACAATTTGAATGTACAAAAAGAGAATTTCAATGGTTTAATGAAATATTTCATATAAATAAAACCTTTAGAATATTTATTCTGAAACCTAGCAATGTATCAGCTTCAAAGTTATATTTATAAATTCCACAAATTCAACACCAATAAATACGTAAGTCCACCATTTTTATGAAACCTGTTAAGATGATTTTCTCTAAATTTTAGAATGGAAAATTTTTAAATTTTCTACCAAAAATTTATATAATTGAATGCACAAAATATGTTTGTCAAATGTCATGGATTTGAGTCTCTAATAATGATATATAGATTAGAGAATATCTTTAAAGCATAATCATTTATCTCTAAGTTATTCAACAAGATTCTTGTATTTATAAATGCTTCATTTCATATCTCTTCCTCTAGGAAGTAATAGCTACAATTAAGTCATTAGTAAAATTGTCAGTACAATATGATATCCTTTACCAAAGACTATGGAAAATGTAAATGTTAAGGAATGTGTGTATACATATATATTAATATATTCATATATGTGTTCATATACACACATACATATCCTTTAAAGAATCTAAAGTAAATGATTGCATTTTCCAAACCCAAAAATATTGATAATTTTTAGATCAATTTTTAAAGGTCCAAAATGATTGTATGTTTAACAGAGGTTTGAAGCAACAAGAATAAAATAATTGGGTATAAATATACCCAATTTATATTAATATAGCCATTAGGTGGCTATATTAATAGCTGTTTCTTGAGTTCACCTGTTGTATGAATCGAAACGTCTTTGCCACCCCCTTCAATATATGCACCAGCTCCCAACTCCAGACCATTTTCCCTGTGTCCTCTTGTCATGCCTAAATTATTCATTTACCTCATGAATAAGAAGAAAACCTAGTGTCCTGAAGCACTTTTATTTTTTAAATAAAACTCTTTTCTGTCCTTCTGAATAAATACCTTATCATCTCCTTGAGATATGTAGCTCTCTTCCATGAAAAGAGCATACCTTTATTGGAATGTGTGTTAAGTGATTAGTAGGTACTAGTCACTATGTTTGGTGCAGGATATTCAGAGAAGAAAAGTCACACAATCCCTTTTCTACAGAGCTCACGACCTCAAGAAGTGACCACTAACCCGTCCTGCGGGAGGGGCAGGCACTAGAGGAGAAGTAGGCAGAGTGTACTGGAGGCCATATAGCCAGAGTTGCCAACTGTGTCTGGATATTAGTGAAAGCCCTGGAAGAGATCAGATATGAGCTGATTTTGAAGCATGGATAGGAAATGGGTTATAGGAGGATGGAGGTCAGGAAAAGGAACTTGAAATGAACAGAAGAGAGAGAATTTTAGCACCGCAGCACTATATGGCATGTCCCGGGAACTAAGAGTGAAGAGTGGGTCTGTATCCCTGCGAGGGGAACAACATGGAGAAAGAGTGACAGAATTGGATGCTGAATATGTAGGCGGGGCTCAGGTCATAAAAGGTCTTGCATCTCAAGCCAAGATTTTAGGGATTCCTTAAAAAAAAGAAAAAGAAAAGAGAAAGGGGGCTGCCATTTAAAAGTTCTAAGTAGCAAAATTGGAAAGAAAAATCATTTTAGACCCAACATTCTTGGCAGTGTGGAGAATGAATTGGTGGAAGATGGGGACTGAATTGAGGAAGAACAGTTAGGAGGCTGTGGTATAATCCGGTGGCCATCACCGTGATGAAGCAAAGATGGATATGAGAAATATCAGGGAGGTCAAAGCCACATAAACTCATCACAGATTTAATTTGGACCCTAAGAAAGGGGAAGTCAAGAATTATGCCTACTTGTACTCTTCCTTGGACATATTAATGTATATTTCTGCCATTAAATGAGATAGCTGGAAAGGATTTGAATGGTGCATCATCACATCGGTGTGGAGATAAGTTAAATTTGAGATACCTAGTACCTTCACATGGAGATATCCAGTATGCTGAATTTATGAGTTTGGGGCTCAGAGAAAAAGATTGAGAGGCTTAGAATTAAGAGGTACTATTTTAAGTTATAGAAAAAATAAGATTTCCCAGGGAACATGTGTAGCTAAAAGATAAGAAGGCTGGGTTTAGAACTCTGTGGAACATATATTTTTAAAGTGATTTTTAAAGTTACAAGCCCATATAGGAGTAGCTAGAAGTATAAGAACGACCAGAAGAAAACTCAGTCAGCGAAAGCAAGGGCAACCAGCACATTCCAGTACTCTGTCTCCAGCAAGTCCCAGAGAGTAGTTGTGTGTGTTAAAGGCACATTAATTATGTTGCATATGTAATGTGAATACAGGATTAAATTTGGACATTAAAAGAATTAATGGAATAAATACATCACAACAAAATTCACTTTATATGAGAAGCACAGTACTCTCCATACCATTATTGATTTCCCATCACACATGTACCAGACGTTCTACTGAACTCTAGCCCTGTAATCTGGTAAAGCCTCCCTTTGCTTGTATTTCATTACTGGGATCTCTCATTTGCAAAATTCCATTTGCATTTGCACACAACAAAAGAGATGAAGTTATTTCACCATGCTCCCACCTTTGGGAGAAAAAAATCTATTGGAGTTTGCTGGAATTTTGAAAAAAGAAGTAATATAGGAGCATTGGCTTTTCTATATTCACATTCTACTTATTTCAAATTAGCTTTTTCCCCTTGCTCTCTGCCCTCGTCCTTTAATTATTCAATAGGCACTATTTTCCAAGGAAAATCAAGATCCCAAAATACTAAGATTGAATATTTTCCCTTAAGCCTTCATTACGCTATTCAGGAAAAGAGAGTAAAGGTGTCAACCATTAAACTGTTGTTCTCTAGAGAACTTGAGTGAGGATTTTACATTTTTTTACTATCAACCTCAGTGGTACTGACAATTGCAGCTTCAGTGAAAACCAACAAATGCATACATAAAGGCATTTTCTTATGAAAATCATCAGTTAAAAATTGATACCAGCATCAACAAATTTGCACAAAAAATGAAATAAGAAAAATACCTAAAGGGATCAGCTTTTATTCTTTCTAAACCAGGATAAACAGTGGCATGCAATTACTATCAATAAATGATAAGAAACTGTAACACATTGAAATATACTGTAGAGATAGTAAATGTTTATTTATCTTAGGAATTCCATGGGTCTAAAATAATTTTATATTTAATGGAAATCTCAACTACCAAAGGTGGGTTTTGTTTGTTTTTTAACATTGAAACAAAGATGTAATTATTATCATGCCTTAATGACTTTTTCTCCATAGCCCATGGGTACTTATTTTATTGACCCAAAGAAGTAACAAGAGGCTTGTTTACATGTTAAAATGCCCTAGGATCATTAACTTTCATCTTGACAACCATCAAAAACGGGTCCTTGTTTAAAACGATTAGACATTTAGGATCCAGCACCACAATTAGTGGAATACCTCTTTAAATATTATAGCACCTAGTGACTATATTGATAATGAGGAGTTAAGCTCATAGAAGACAGAATAAATCAGTATTTAGACACAGGTATTCTCTGGTATGAATACTATTTGCTTCCTGTACAATTTTCATTTATTATCTACTCTTCATAAACTGTTAAATCTAAGAAATACTCCTACTGTGCTGAACATTTCTACTCTGATACAGAAGAAAAAGCCCCTAATATATGTTTCAAAAATATATTTCACAAAGTTAATAAGATTTTGCACAGGGGCACTAGTTGAAGACAAAGGGAGAGAAAAGGGGACCTCCCTTCTATAAAAATATCTGTCAAATAGTATGAGAAAGTCTTGGTTGATCTTTGCATAGAAAAGAAACCTCAGCAACTATGGCAGATGCTAAGAGAATAGTGTTACTGTATGTCCTCCCGGGTACATAATGGAAGTGGAACTATTGGAAACACATATAAAAAATAAAGTAGACACAACCCCCTCTTAAAATATCTATTCTTGGTTTATCTTTACTTATCATGATCCTCAAACTGTGGGATTAGACTTGGAGGAAATAGACGCAGGAGATTCTGAATGAATTAAGGAGAATATAACCATAGAATCTAGATTAGCGTAGTATAAAACCCATTTTTAAAACCTTAATAAAACCCACCGATGCATTGTAGAATTCCTGGGGCATCTTGCCCCAACTTTCCTCTTATTGTTCGCTGGAGTCCTTATCATGTATATCCCATTATTAACTTTGTTTAAAGTCTATTCTTTTATTTGAATTACTAAACGTAACCTACACATATTTGAACATTTAAAGATCAAAATTTGAAAAATAAATTATCAATTTATAAAGCTAATAATTCTATTGCATTTCCAACATCTAAATTTCATGTAAGATTCTATTATTTTTGAAATAGAGAAAACATAACTTTATCCAATCTTTGGCATTTCTTAATTGCTTAGAGTATTATGGAAATCTTCAGAAAGGCATTTTTAAAAGTCTTATTTAGTGCATAAACAATAACATAACTTCAGAAAATCATCTGCCAGCTTGACACAGCCATTTTTCTTCATTTATATTGCCTTCTTGCTTCTATCCTCACCTCATTCATAACTGCAAATTTGTGTGCTCATTTTTAACATAAAAGTTTATCCTGTTTATTCTGTGTTACTGCACAAACTTTGTATTTAGTAGATATCTACTCATTATTGCAGGGTCGGTCCTCTGGAGGCAGATACTGAGAGTTTGGTGTGCACGATGTGTATAAGGGATTATCATCTGTAAGGGAACAGGGAGAGAGCAGGGTTGCACGCAGGGAAAGCGGAACACTGAAGCAGGCTTCATGGTATGTCTACCAACTGGGCAGGGAGCTCTGAGTGAATACTGACTGGCCAAATGCTCCATATTGGGCCCAAATAGCTAGTCTTTTCTACTTCGACTCTGCATAGTCATCTGATTGGGGCTGCTCTGGGCAAGGCATGACTTCAGGAAAGGCAGTTCTCGGAAGCTGAAGCAGACCGTGAATGAGCTGTCATTTGGAGGCTGCCTGCTGTCCACATTCCCTGGGGAGTGGGCAGTAGATGTCTGCCACATGCATCCATCTTTGACTGCTAGTGACAGAAACCAAAGTCAAACTGGCTGAAATTCTGTTGTAAGTCCAGGCATGGCTAGACCCACATGCTCAATGGACACTAGGAGGAATCGATATTTCCTTTCTGTTTCTGTGTTGGCTTTGTTCTTGGACAGGATCTTCCCTCCTGCTGAAAAATGTGGCTACCAACAGCCACAGCTGACAGAGAACACGCTATTTTAAGATTTCCAGCAAATTTCCTGGGATTGACACTGATTCAGCAAATGTCCACCATAGGAGTTTAGGGTCATGAACTGAAAGTTGTGAAGATTGATTAATCATTGAAAAATCAAGATGCTATTACCAAAAGAAGAGAAAAGGGATGTCAGACGGGCAAAAACTGTAATATATTATTTTCCTTGATGCAATTATAGGTTTAAGGGATGAGTATCTGAGCCAAGCTAGACCAATCAGCTCTTAATTCCTGGGATTAGAAACTAAGTGGAGCTATTGACACCGAAGGTTGTTAGAGCTGAATTAGCTGAAGGTAAGTTTTTAAAGGAATTACATTTCCATAAATGTTTTCAAATCAATTTTAGCATCCTGGCTTTGTGTTCTTAGAATCTTGGTCATGTTCTTCATGTGAAAAATGCGGATAATATTGGTACCAAGAAATGGAAATGTTTTTAAACTTGGAAGAATTAAGATGTGTAAATCACTTAGCACAAATCTTGACATTTTATTATATAAATAATGTGAATTATTATTATCATTATTAGTAATAGTAATACCAGTAGTATTATAGAACATTTGTTAATCAAACAGCTATCATGGTCAAGTTACAGTTTATAGTCAGTTTGGACAAATAGACTTTGAGTATTCTAGTCCTTATAGCTTTAATTTTGCATTGTATTATTGCATATTAATAAATCAGATGGTTATAAATGTACATATTTATAAATATATATACATAGATATATAAATATATACACACACATACATGCATATAATGTGTATGCTTTTATGACAGACAAAGATAAAAAGGAGAAATTATTTTAAAGAATTTGACTGGTTTCTAAAATGTACATATATTTATTTAATGTAAACCATTACTGAATTTTGTATGACAATTTTCCGAACAAAAAAAATATCAAAATATGGTTATCACAAAAGGAAGCTATATGCTTGCTACAAGTAATTATATTAGCCATTGGTTAATATCTGTTCTTGATTTAATTCAAAGCGTCAACACTTTAGTTCATAAGACGAAAAAAAAAGGCAAGTCTTCATTTGAAAATAAAATGTCTATTTTTAAGTAACTGGTGACATATTCCTCCCTGACTTTAACTATATTGGTTTTTTTTCCTTTATTACAAATGGAGTGGTTTAACACCAGGATGTAAATAGGTTAGGACTTAATTGAAATTTCTCCAGGGCAGGGATTATTGCTTATTCCTCTGAGTATGCTTGACAGTGCCTGCTATATAAAAGGTCTTCATATATCCATAAAATAAATAAAAAAACAAAAGAGAAATATATCTTTTTTTAAGTGAAGCAACAGGTGCCTGTCAAGGTCATTAGGAACATCAGGTGTGCTCTTTGACGCAGTACTTTTCTACAAATTCTTTGTTAGTAGTCTTCAGTGAGAAAAGAGTTTATGCTAGAATGTAAATTGACTATATCGTAAACATACCATTTTATCCATCTAATTTTTTTTAGCAATGCCTTCTCAATGAAGAAAACAATACAATAATTTACAATCTTATTTCATCACAGATCAAACTGTTTACTGATTTACTATTTTAAATAGTGTTGGTATAGTGTCTCTGGTCCAAGGAGCTAAAACATGATCTTACAAGCAAATCTTAATGCAGAATTTTCTATCCTCAAACATTTGGGTGATGAGGTGAGTAGCTGAAGGTCATTAAAAAAATATTTAAAAGTGAATTTCTGTCATTCCCTTCATTTTGCTGGTTGCTGTATAAAACTTTCATTAATTGTTGTAAATTACTTGGTATCAATTTGTCTTATCCACTACGGGTACTCTATGAAAACAAGCAAGGAAAATGTTGCAAGTTCTTGAACAACATGAGTGCTTTCTTTTCCCAGTATTATGTATCCTCAGGGGGCCTTGATCCTGAAGCCAGTTGATACCTCATCAGTAGGGCCACAGAGTCAGGAGAAGCAGTCAAAATAGGATGGGATGGGAGAAACTGATAAACCTCTGGAGTCTACCATCCAGGAAGGAACATTCAGTTGAACATATTATATCCAAAATGACGTGGAAAAAATGGTTGAACAACAGAGAAAAATCTAGAGTGACTACAGGTATAAAGGTGCCTCCTCTAATCGTGCAGAGCACAACATGTATAATTCTATGCAGCAACCCTGCACTTGCTGGGCTGATGTGAATACCTAAGGACTTCCAATCAAATGTTTTAGCATAGTACAAAAGCATAAGTGCTTGCAAATGTCAAGCATCAAGATAAATAGCAATGTTTTGCCTCTGGTTGACAAACCTGTGGAGAGAAACATCATAACTAATGGCTAACAGTGTAAAAGGTGGGGTCAAAGTATCAGGGGAAATTGGGGCTTATATAAGAAAGACTTTTTTCAGAGTTCTAGACAAATTGGCCAAAATTCATGGTAAAACTTCTGTCTTTAAAGAACAAGTGGCCCAACAGTAAGAACCAGGGAAATCTATCCTTCTGTGGCCTTCAGATTGGCCAGATATCCTTGTGCATACACTATACATCTATGGGAATTATGGCAGGATGATATTCAAGTTATATTTAATAAACAGTATGGTGTGGTTATTAGCCAACCAAAACAAATATTGACTGTAGCTATGAAAACAGGTCTGAGAGGATCTCGCTGTGGCAAGAGTTAACTCTCTAGTTGCTAGAACATGGTGAGGCATTAGGGTACTGGTTCACAGACAGGGCTGTATATTGGATTAACTATACATTTTTTTGAATGCTAATATCATTCTTAGAGATTCAGATTAATTGATCCTGGGGGTGGCCTGGCTTTGGAGAGTTTAAAAGCTCCCCGGATGATTCTAGCATGCAGCAAAGTGGGAAAACCACTGATCTGGCATTCAAAAAATGAGAAGACCAAGAATCAAAGAGTACATCCCCCTAACAAGCACACACATCTGTGTATGAAACCTTTGTTATCAATAACCTGAAAATAGCTCATTTCAATTTCAGTGATTTGTTTTGAAATTTTGAAGAAAATGGATTATTACTATGATTTCGTATTCTCTTATTATCAAACTCCCCTCATCACTCTCCGACTTCCAATTCTAGCCAACGTCAAATATTTGTCACCTGACTCTGTTTTATAGCAGAGGTTATTTGCATTGCCTTATGGTTGACTCTTTATTTCCCAAACTAGTGTGAAAAGGTTTAATTGCTGTAAAGTATTGACACCATTTACGAAGCAATTTTTCTTTCTTTCTTAAAGATTTTTTGTCAACAGAAAATCTTTTCAACCCTGCTTTCCTCTCCTGGAAGAAATTATGCATGGAAATTCATTTTTCACATGCTTTCGTGGAAACCCCAAATCAGTATCTGAAATGTGTTCTGCACTAGAGCGGGTTGTGCTTCAAGCTTTGTCTTGGCTCGATACAGAAATTAAAGGCATCAGCCAATTTTCGAATTAACATGAAAATTCTTTTTTATATGCATACAAAAACATGTCTTTGAAGCATCTTGCCAAAGGCTTCTTCGTCTTCTGGTTGTTATATGAAAACATGGTCATCCCAAAGGAGTGAAAAAACCCAACTGTATTCCACCTTAATCAAATTCACAATCATGTCCTAATGTAATTTGTCCTAATCCATTTCAGAGGAAGACAACCATTTATGATTCCCAGAGACGTGTGGGAATAAATGTGGCTATATGGAAATCCCCTGAGTGTTCTATATATTATATTTACCAGTTTATAAAAAAGATAATTACATTTCTGAAAAGAAGTCTTTATGAATGCAATGTATATTCCAATGCAAAACCCTGCCCGGTCATCTTACAGTCATGTGGCCACATGGTCCTGCCCATTTCTCGTACACAGACTGTATTTTGGATTGCAGTAACTTACTTTAGAATAAAGAGCCCACATATTACTGTATTAGCCTAATCATATATGTTAATGTTTGAGAGACAGTATTATTTTTAGTTGTTTAACTGGAAAAAAAAAAACTAGGTAACATTTAATGTGGCAATAAATTACACCATAGTAAAACAGAAAATGATTGGGTCCCTGATATTTTTTCACAATGCCTTGGAAGATAAATACATTAAGTGGCTTGTTAAAAGTCCCAGCACAATTTTGTCCCTGAGAAACACAAAGCTATTGTAGAGAATGCTTCCAAGGGCAATGAATCTACAAGTTTATTTCACAATGAAATCCTTTTTCATGGATTTTATTTTTCATTATAAGCATGTTTTTACAAAAGCAATGTTTTCTATAAACAGAACTGGTAATAGATGACACACTACTGAAGCAAGCCTTAAATGTAAATAATCAAGTGATTTTTATTTACTTTTCTGCAATAATCATGAAATCATACTGACCTAACATCTCATCATTTATTTATTTATTTTTCATGTGATGTATTTTTTTTTTTTTTTTACTTTATCTCTGGTGCATTTCGATGGTCATTTGTTACTATCTTAATTACACTTTGCTTTTCTCGGTCATACAAGCTCTATCTTTCCACTCAGTCAATGATGTGTTCTCCTAGACCAAGCAGTATTCCTTGTGCATGTTTTAAGGGTAGTATAATTGTTCACCATTGCCAGGGAAAGTGATCTTTGAGGACATCTGGAAATCAGATCTTTGTTCAAAAATATGACAAAGAGTGAGTTAACGGATTGACAGATATGATTATAATTCAACTAAAAGCAATTATATAAATTTAAATAATAAAGCTTCTCTATGCCATGAACAAAGATTAAATACACTATTTGACATTTTAATATTTGCCCATATCTCTGGTCAACATTAAAGCTTAAACATCAGGCCCCTGACTTTCTAAATACTTGGCAAATGAGCATCCTCTATTTCACCTCTCCATCCTCCACTGTACCACCAAAGAAATACCTTAATCCTTCATCTAGCATTATTCTCTCCTTCTTCCTCCTTCCTCTCAAGAGTCCCTAGTGACTTCTTGGGAGATGTTAATAATTATGCCTGTAGCTCAGGGACCTAAAGTAATCACAAGGCTTGGCATAAAAGGATGCTGGAACGCAAACTCAAGTGTAATGCAACAAAGATTCAGTGCAGATATTATGGAAAGGGAATGCATTATAGCAATTACTGAGTTGGCCTGATTTCTGCCAGCCTACAGGATACAGCCAAGAGGCCAAAGCATAAACACCACCTCGATTACTCATAATGACTCATTGACATTTGGTGTTCAGGACCCAGTGGAAGTCTTTGCTCAAAGATCTGTTCCGTGGTAACAAAGCTTCCCAAAAAGAAAAACAAAGCTCGTAGACCTTTTGGCTCTTATTCAGTACGTAATCAACTTCTCCCTGTGTCTCCCTGTAAAGTTTGAAGTTACAATAAGGAGCTATGTTGAGAGAAACTTCATCATAAAATACCACGTAAAGTCGTGAAATGTTAGAATGAGCAGTGAGCTCAGTTGATGAGAGTCGGTTGCAAGTGACATGAAGCTGAGAGTGTCGTTGCTGGATGGGATGCTGGCACGCACGCGGTCACAGTCTGTAGCCCAGATCCCCACCAGCTACCTACTAATGCTTCATTTTTATCACAGGGGCCAAATGATATAGCACAGAATCATCAACATAATTTTAGAAAATTCTAAGCGTGTGCTGTAATAAGAGTATTGCTAGCACATCAGAATTGTAGCATCATCATCAAAGTGATTTGACTAAGAGTTTGAAACAGGGGAAAACTATCCATTCTTTGGAAGAAAGTTCCATTTTTCCCAGGACTGTCCCCATTTGCCTTGAACAGTCCTAGTTTAAGCATTTTTCCTGGGGTAATTATTATTATAATTTCACTCTATAATAAAACCAGTTTGGACAATGAATTATATAGTCATCCTTGCTTTAACCTATTTGACACGACTCAGAAGCATTGGAAAGTAGATTTATTTTGAGCATCCTTGATTCCTCTTGTGTACCACATGTGCTACATAAAGTATCTGTATTAGGCGTATTATTTAAACAAAAGAATGAAACATGCTCTATTGGATGATGTCAATACGCACAGTGAAAGTGTTTGATTGCATAAAGGATCACTAATTTAAAGAAATCATGTAACTATTTTAGTCCTGGTTTTTGTACTTCCTTAGCAAATTTTCAGAAGCTGTATAAAGTTCTTGGGAAAGCATTGTTAGAAGTGAAACTTATGGAATTAAAAAGTAATCCCAAACTATAAGTGGGCCAAACTTTCACTTGCTCTGGCCCCTAACATCCACACAGTTGAATGGAGATAACCAAAATTACCAGATGGACTGCCCCATGTCCCAGTTGGCAGCGTAAGGCACTGGATAATGGGATCCATTGAGTGCTAAAGACATTGATTATCTATTTAATTTAGGACATTCATGACCTGTTATAATTGTTATGAATATTGGCAACTTTTAATTCAGGAAAAATGTTGTAGTATTAGTTGATGTTGTGAGTTAAAAGGTAATTGTTTCTGGTTTTCTTTTCAGAAGTTGCGTGTGTGTGTGGGGGAGGGGGTGTCTGCACACATGCCAGACATCTGCATGCATTTTGCTCTAGATGGTTTCCTTGGACAATGAATTAAAAGCCAGGCTTATTCATGGCAGCCAAATGTAACCATGATATGCCATCTCCTCACTTATTACCAACTGTGGCAGCAGAGTAGATTGTGAAACAATCTGCGTTGATTATTTGCCTAGATAAAATGTTCATCTTAAGTGAAATTAGGGACACATTTTTAGGGAAGCTTCAGGGAATGGAAACTAAAGCCCTAAATAATTATCGTAATCAACACTGCTGCTTGTTGCAGCAGCTAATAAACCATTTGCAGCAACAATGTGAACAATTTTTCTTTTCTTTCTAGCAATTCGGTTTGAGGCCCACATACCTAGATTATGGCAATGACTGTCTTGGAACTAGCTTTGTTGGTTTAATCACTCCCTAAACAACTAAATGTATTTGTACTTTACATCTTTTCTATGTTAAGGTTATTTATTATTAAATGATACTAGCAAGATCTTGGGCCATAAACCATACAATTGAATTGCATGTGTTTCTTGAAATTTGCAATAGTGTTGGTAACCTGTTCCCACTTTTTCCTTTAATTTAAGGCATAAAATCACTAGAGAACAACTGAAGTAGCTGGCTTTGATTTGATTTAGTGCTTTAGTTCCTAACCCGTAAGGGAAGTGACTGAGACTCAAACATTTTTTTTCCATTAATTTGATTTTGAAACTTGCAGGAAGCTGTCACAATGCTTTCAAAACTGTTTTCTCTAAAACAGTATGCGTAATCTTTGATACAACTGGGCCAATTAGACACATTGTAAAACAAGTGCAGGAATAGAAAATCAGGTCAGCTGAATGGTTCAGCGGTGACAATAAAATGTTGTGCATGAATATTTTCAAATACTTACCATAGTAATTGCCACAAAAAATGAGCCCCATGAAAGGAGCCTGAGAGTCCCTGAGTACTAATTCATTTCACTTGAGACAGTGGAGATGGATGAGCGGCTTCACTTCATACTTCCAAGGAAGAGAGATCCAGACCTGTCTCCAAGACACTTTGGATACAAATTTGGACAATGAAGTAAATTGGGCACTCAATTAGGCCATAAACAATGACTCAAATTTAGAAATAAACTTACTGATGAGGCCAAGCTAAATAATTGACCTCATGGCCCCACAAACGTACATATCAAAGCCAAATTAAAGTGGTTACTTTTCAAATAACTTTATGACTTGGTTATCTATCCACACACATACATCAGTTTTGATCATCCAACCCTGAAACTTAGTTCGTTAAATACTAATTTTGTTTTCATATACACAGTCGTCATCCTATTCCATAATCTATGCTGTGTAGGCCCAGGATCCTTCTATCAATAGAAGAATACAGCTATTCATGTCTGTATTTTATAATGTATATACAATTTGTTTATTCATCAAATGTTTATTAAGCATCTACTATATGCCAGCCTCATTCTAAGGACGGAGGATAAAATGGTGGGAAGGATCATCATTTTATGACGGGAAGGATGGGAAGGCCCTACATACTGAGTTTTTGGTCAAGCTAGGAAGATGAACAGCTAAGCAAATGGTAACAAGAACTTTAGTAAGGATTTTGATTATGGAAGTCAAAGTCACATTGGGAGCACAAAGGAGCATATCGCCTAGTCTGGGAGTGGGAGGGTGTACGGTGGGAGGTTTGTTGGAGGAGGCTAGCTGGAGAAAATGACATTAGAGAGGGACTCGAAGGAGTTAGCTAGGGAATGCGAGTGGCACCGGGTGGCCCCTAGCTGCAGCTCGTCAATTGATTTTTCTTCCTATGTACGGTGCTCCCTCATCCCAGAGTTTCCTATGTTCCAGTAACAACTTGAGAAAGTACTGAAAACCTGGCCTCTCCAGGCTAGAGCCCACTTTAGCATGTGTATGTTAGTCTCCAGTGTGGATGTTGTTATTTATAACTGCATTAATCAACATTTAGAAGTTAAGATATTTTCCATAGAAATCTGCACTTTTGGCTTCTGTGGAGAAACTGGCAACCCTGGACTTGCCTTTCTGAACAGCAGTCAACCCCGTTGACCAAACAGGAGCTCTCCAGTACCCCACAGCTCCGTCACACTTTACCAATCCTCGGTACGAATGAGCGTCACAATGATTCCTGTTTCACCCGGTCTGCTTCACCCATTTAGGTCACTTTCCTAACACCCATGGGCATTTCGGCTTGAGACTTAGGCTTAAAGCTACTGCAGGTTTTAAGTAAAAGAAACACTTGATACTTTATAGCATTTGGGTGTTTAGTTGAGGTGATCCTTCATCACTGGAGGGTATACATGTGTGGAAATAGCCCACGGATATTTAATTCACATTGTTAATATACAGGAAACATCACCGTGGCCTTTTCTTTTAGCAGTTCTGTTTCTCTTGTTCATACCTTTCCTGCATACTTACATGCGATTTTGTTATTGTTCTCAATTGAACTGCGTATCATTTGCTTAAACAAGACAGACACTCAAATATACACAGTGTCTTTTTTTAAGTAAACGGATACGCATGAACTAGAAAGAAAATAAGATTAAAAAAGAATTTTAAACGTACTCAACCTTCAAATATTTGTGCTTTGTGAGTGATTCTGGAAGCCTGTCTAGGCAGGCAGCAAGTTCATCGAGGGATGTTTCGAGGCAGCCAGCACAAGCCCTCGTACCTGGTTGTTCAGATGAACAATGTGAAGGACGTCGCAAAATGAACAATGTGGTAAAGGCATTTGGACAACTCCTAGGGGTGGCACCTCCACCTGGGAAAGTAGTGACACGTCAGGCTTAGTGATTTCATTCGCCACGCAGCGCACTCTTTAGCTTCTTCCTGGGCACCCTTAACCTGTGTACCAAACATTTGAAATTAAATTGAAAATCATGAGAAATGATGGACATTTCAAGTTTGTATTTCTTTTTGTTGTTTGTTTAATAAAAGAGGAAAAATTGAGTGTTATCTGAGCTAGAAAAACATTTTCTTACTGGCTAGGAATTCTGAATTCCTGACACAAAATCATTCCTGCTTAAATGATCACAGAAGGCATTTGACTTGACTTGGTAAGAAGCATGATGCACCACTAGGAAACAGTGTGTGAGCAGAAGAGAGGAGTACTTGGGAAGGGGTGGGAGGATTGTCTTTCCAGCGGAACATTGCTCAGGGGCGCTCAGTTAGGAAGGGGAGGGCAGAGAAGTGAGGAAGGCAGGAGGCCGAGTCTGCAGTCCTTGGGCTGGATCAGGTCGATTGGCATTCAGCATCCACTTCTACCTCTGTCCTGTGATCCCCCCTGTTCTACAGAGCTGCAAGGTTGAAATCTGTGTTTCCTGGACTATCTTAGAGGTAGGGTTCTAGATAGGAATCACATCTTTCTAATCTGATGTGTTTCAGAAAATCTGGAAGGTAAAGACACACAAAGGCTAACTTTTTGATGTTGATGCTCACACAAAGAAAGACCATGGAATGTGAGTGTTGATAGACTTTTGCAAAGGCCGGACCCAGCGCCATGGTGGCTCCCTGATGCCTGAGTTGCACCTGTTTGCTCTTAACTGAGTAGTTCTAGGGTTACCTTCTTGTTTCCTGTCCCCTTCATTTTCCCTCATTATTTTGAAGCCCCTTTTTCTTTAAAATACCTAGAGTGATCTCTGAATTCTACAGTGAACTTTGACTAAAATATTTCCAGAATTTGAAAATAACCCATCCCATCGGATAGCTGTCTACAGAGGAGCTAGGATGGCTTTGGTCATTGTTTGGGAAAATCTATCTGTAAATAGAATAATCCAGGTTTTTGGTTTAAAGGAGAAGGCTACAAAGGAAAGGGCAGGCAGAACTTGGGTGCAACCTCAAATAAATAGTCAAATATTGGAAGTTATGTCAGGGCAACGCATAGGAAGTAATAAAAAAAAATTAAAGAAAAGTTAGGCTAAAGCATTATTCCATTGGTTGGATAAATAATGGGTGAGCAAGAAGGTAAAGAAAATTCTGTAACAGAGGAGCTTTATAAAAACAAACCCCAGGCCCTTGATTGTAGGTGGCAGAAGAAAATAGAGAAGTAAGAAAATCAATTTGTAATGTCTGGACTGGAGATCCCATATCAGGAGGCGCGACTTAACTGCAGAGGAGTGAGTGATACAGAACCTGACCTTGACAGGATCAGAGCGAGAACTAGCGCAGTACTCGTATCCTAGGTAGGAACAGCAACTCAGGGAGCTGATCCGGAACATTGACATCTGGCCTGTCACAGTGAGAACAGGTAGCGTGGGAGTGGACAAAGGAAGAGGTATGGGGATATGGAAAGGAGAGGAAAGCATGAGGGAAGAAGTCTATCACTTCTATTTTAAGAAAATTCTTCAAATATAAGCCCAGCAGTTGAGTAAAAGTCTACAAAATTGAGTGATTCTACCCCTTGCGACAAGAGAGGAGGCCCTCTTAGTCATCTCTAAAGAACTGAAGAAAATATTTTTAAAGAATAAGTGTCAGCAGAACATTTTTTGCCCAAAATATTTATTCAAATACTATTCTCATATTACTCTCAACTTTGGTAATTTATAGTAACACCAAAAAATTTTTGAGCACCAGGGATAGGCAGATAAAATCTTAAATTGAGGTAGCTTGATGCAAATAAAATACCTGGACAGCAAAACTAACCTTCAGACATTGTCATCAAACAGCTGAGTGTATTTGGGCAATCAGCTAAGCTTTTATGGCCTCCAGCATTTCTGATAAGGAAGAAAGAAATTTGGGTTATGTCATCTTTATGAGCAAATAAAGACCAATTTAAAACTATATGCTTCAATTTTCTTTTTAAATAAGAAAAATATTCAGTGATAATATCCATTTCTGGCAATGATGTTAAGAAACTCACTTATATATCATGCTTGGTAATATAAATTTGTTCAAACATTCTGGAAATAATTTGTAGACTTCGAAATGCATAATTCGAACAAATGATGCCATATTTTAGAATTTACTCTAAGAAAATGATTTTCAAAACGTGGGAACACCATATGACAAAAGTATCCATCACATTATTTTAGTATTAGAGAATCACACATATTTAGGTTAATATAATAAATTGAAAGGAGTGTTATTCAGATAGTAAAATCATCTTTAAAAGACATTGTAGATATATGGAATTGTGCATACTGCAATATTACATAAAAAAGCAAATGCGAAATTAAATACAAGGGCTGTCCAGAAAGTATCCAGCCATTGTTAATATAATGAGAACCGTTACATAGCTGGATGCTTTCCAGACAGTCCTCGTATATACAACTGTGTAAAAATGGCCAAAGAGAAGTTTCCTAGGGAAAAAAATACTCCATGATCTTATCTTCCCAATGAACTTAGGGATTCAAGCTCCAAAGCATCACCCCCACCATCATCCATGCTTACCTTCCTCACCGAGTAGCTTTTATCACATAATGAAGGGAGTGTCCACGGAGCTCTTCCCTGTGGATATAGCTGTCCAGTGGGTTCACCGACCTTGCATGGGGGATCCAATCTACCATGCCCACCTCTCTGAGCTTTATATTCCCTTATCCCTGCCACGCACTTTCAGCTTCTCCACCTCATTTACCATTGGCCAAGCCTCCAAGCAACCATCCCATCAATGAATTAAGACAGACTCAGATATCCTTGCCAGCATGCTAAATCCTATGCCACTGAAAGGTACCCAATAATAATAATCACTCCTCCAGCTAGTCTTGTATTCTGGACCTCCTGTGTCAACACCCTCATTCATTCCCATACATATCCTTCCTTTCCCTGCTCGTTCATATTACCCAGGACCTGTGATTAATTTGATGAATACTCCATTGCTTCCCATCCCGTGCAAGAACAATACTTTCCAACGTAATCCATGCTGACAGCTGATTCTAGTAATTGGATTACAAATAATAAGGGAAGAAGAGGCAAGTCTTAAAGAAAAAGAGCAGTATTTTGTAAGGCTTCTGCCTTGTGTGTGAGTTCTTTTTAGAGCCTCCAGGCAAAGGGAGGTTGTTTTTCTGTTTTAAGCAAGTGGCAGGTGCCATTTCTATTAGCTTAAAGGATTCAAGTGATTCTGGGGATGAAGGGTTCTCAAGTGCGCACCCAAATGGCTTTATCTCAGGTCTTCCAGCCCCTTTCCTTCCCTGTTAGATTTGACTTTAACAAGGAAGACGTGCTTGAGCTGTAAATTGAGTATCCTTGTTAACGCCATCTATTGTTATCTTTTATCAAAATTTTTATAGGAAAACTCAACCAACTCTGTAATTCTCACATGACCATCTATCACCATATTGTTCAAGTACCAACGCTTCCTTTACCCAGTGTCCTATCATATTCCAGCACAGGTGAGAGAGTTAGTGATTGTGACCCGAGGGTTAATCCTATGCTATTTATCACCATTATTAGAACTTGCTGCGATCCTATCAGTGCGTGATCCAACTCCAGCATGCCATCATGATGGTCTGCTTTCTAGGGTTCTGTCATAGTTTAGGTTCCCCCAAAGGCAGGTACCAAAGCAGGATTTTGGTCAATGTAGTTTTTTGGGGAGGTGGCCAGAGGGAGCATGGTGACATAGTGAAGAAGAATGGAAGGGAATGATGTGGGAATAAAGGGCTACCACTATGGGGAATTAAGCTCAGTCCCACCAAAAACTGTCTCAGAGACTAAGTAGAACCTATTTCAGACTCATCTCATTGAAACACAAGGAAGCTGGCATATTTATCTACCAACTCCCATCTCTTGTTTATTGAGGACCATTCTTAGGGCATTGACTTCTGGTTGTATGCACAGCCAGAGAATGCTCTGGAACAAAAGAATGTAGGACGCCACTGACCTTGAATATAACTATCTGCAAGTTCTTTTGCAGATGAACAAAAGGGATATGGGTGGAGTACTAATCGTGTAGTTAGGAAACATCTCCAATGAAGAAAAAAATCACATTCTCAGTTAACTCATATTTATGAACACTGTGGCATGCTTCACAATATTTGACACCACAAAAGTTGTTTAGCTGATGCACTAAAAATATTTGACAGGATCCTAGGTATCCCTGCAAGGTTATTCTTCAGGAAATGAACAATATTAAGAAGGCATCTGATTTGGAGCTCTGAATCACTCTCAGGATGTGAAGATGGATTTTTGCTTAGAGACTACAGAATCACTGAGAAATGGATAAACTGAAAAAAAGGAGTAGGTAAGCCCTTACAGCAACAAAGAATGAATGAAAGCAGAGAAAAGGAAGTGTTTTAATATACTGTTTAAACTCCTACTCTTTCCTTAATATACATCTTTATCATGTGCATGTGTATTTATGTGTGTGTTAGTGTCAAACATATAAAATATATTAAGCATGCATAGATGATGCATGCATCCATTATAAAATCATTTATATATATGCATTTGCATCCTTGTTAAAAAATTAACTTTGTATCTTTCTCACTAGACTCAAAACATCTTGGTTAAGACTCAAAGCCGAAATGTGATGATCTCAACTGTTCCTCCTGAAGATCTGTGATCTACAAAAAGAAATTATTAAAATAAATGAATAGAAGGGTAGATAGATAAATAGGCAGATACAGAGAATATAAATTATATAGTTATATATCTTAAAATATGGAAAGGTCTTATGGCAGAACAGAAGACAAAATACGTGGATTTTAGAGGGTCACATAGTCTTTATGAAGATTGCATCTGAGCTGAGCCCTAAACAACAGTTAGAAATGTGGGCATGCGGACAAGAATGGGAACAGGGGTGCCGTTCGTGTGGAGTAAATAGCTTAAGCAATGAGTCCAAAGAATATATGAACTAAAACGATAATAATAAGAAGCTTTGTATTTCAGAAGTCATTGTCCTAGGAATTATTGCACAAGATTGTAGCCGAAATATGTCCCATGGTCAAATGCCTACTTCTCGTGGTTGTTTGAGTCTAAGACGAGATAATGGATAATGTGTAAAATTGTATATAATTACAGTAAAAGGCTAGTGCTGGTGAAATGGCCACAAGGGGTATTAAAATAACATATGGCTGAGTGATGCCTCCTGGCTCCTTCCTCCTGGTGCACCTTGTTAGCTAAGGGGGTAAAAAAGTCAGGAGCAGAGTGTTGTCCATTGCTGGTTGTTGTGCCCTCCTTGGCTGATTTCCATTTTGACCTTTTAGGGTTCAGGCTGTTTCCAGACTTCATTTGCACACCCTTTTCTCCTCTCTCCCTGGCTTAGCACTCAGTGTTTCCACAGCAGATTAATGACAGCTAATAATATCTGATATATCTGGACATTGCCACATAATGAGTTGTAGTCCCACTGGGTCCCAGAAGTGTCACCACTAACAAATTCGCCAGACCTGCACATAATTAGCATGTAAAGGGAGTGATCGGGCAGTAAATCTGTAAGGAAGATGGATAGCCCAGGAGAGAAAACATAAGAGGGGAAAAATCCCTCCTTATCATGCCTTACTAAATATATGTTTCTTGGCAAGAATATTTTCTTGATAACAAACTGTGGACAGGTTACCTTAACAGTAACATTATTCCTTCTGTGGCTGATAGGCAGAATTTCATTATGTCACTGCTAATGTTTCAATATTTCTGCAAAATGTCACCGTATGCAAATTAGGAGAGGTTAGGGTTTCCCTTGCAGTTTTCTTTAAAGATGCACGATCCCCTTTTCACAGGGGCCTGGCGCTCATTTCCCCACTCTTTGACAGGCTTGGATTTAGAGAAGAAACCCACAGAAACTTTGCCCTTACCTCACCAAAGCTAAATGAAATGCGTATATATTCACAGACATTGCCCTGAAACAAAAAATGGAGTATCTACTAAGAGGGAAAAATGAAAAGAGAGAATACATCCAGAAACCACATGTTCCTAGTGTGATTACCAACCTGGAGACATATTTCTCACATGATACTGAGCATTTAAACCCACATGGTCATTTTAGGATTTATCTCACACCTTCAGAACAGAAATGGAAATGTTTCTGATTGCATTCAGTCGGACGTGAGAGCTTTGCCCTGATCCTTCAAACCCAGCACACAAGTCCATGCCCAAGTAAGGTGTGCTACTTGAAAGAAAACAGAACAAAAAAGTATGACTATGAAAAGAAACCTGTTGAGAGAGACACTTTTGAAATTCGGGTGGACCCTTTTCCTGCAAGAGTGCTGTTAGGACACCGAGCCGGAGGGCCGAGGTAAAAGTATGACAAAGTTCTAACAACCATGTCACAGAAAGGGCATTTGTGCACTGGGCCTCGGAAAAACGTGTTCGTGGAGGCTCTTTCCCTCTCTTTGACCTTTGACTTGGGACGAGTGGCTAGTGACAGCCCTCTATTTCACACCTCACAATTCTTCCAAGTGCCATCGGCATGAGAGGAGAATCATCTCTGGAAGCAGCATTCCGAGAGGATAGTCCCAGATGCTCAGGGCAATATCGCAGGCAGTCAGCACGTGCAGCCTTCTAATTACTCCGCAAGGTGATCAATAAGGACCCTGACGGCAGAGACTCTTCTTCACCCCTCGATTCACTGTGTTCGGGCTTCTGCCCTTCAATGGCCCTGAAATGTGACATTGGTGACCTCCAAAGCAATCCCCTGTAGGCCGTTTAAAAAAGTTATTTTCACGTTCTGTATTTTCAATGGGCAATTCTGTTCACACACATGGCTTCAGCTATCCTTATACCTACCAATTCCCAGATGCACACTCCCAAACCAGATCTTCCTCCTGAACTGAAGACCCATTTAACCAATGGTCTACAGAACATCTATTCCAGAATGGCCCAAAGGCTTCCCGATCTCACTGTGTCTAAAATTCAACTCCTGTGTCACCCAACCCAAACTCTCTCTTACTACACTGAAAAATGTGATGGTATCAAAACTCATGTGGTGTCCAAAGCCGTTCAAGCCATCATGTTTCTCCACCCTAGCATTCAGTCAGTGACACAATTTTCTTAAATGACTCCATCCTCTTTGCTTCAGCTGTTCACTCTGTTACCCTTGGTTTCTCTCCTAGATTACAGAACATGTGAGCTGGGTCCCCTGATTCAAGTCTTATATTTTACGCATCCTTCATGATCTTTCTAACACCCAAATGCGACCATGTTATTCATTCACGATAAGCCCTTCAGGAGCTCCCTATTGTCAAAATTATCTAACTCAAAGCCCTTAATTCCTCAAACTAGCAGGCAGTCTGGCTCCTGACTTTTTGTCTGCCTTACTTACTTTTTGTTTGTTTGTTCGTTTGTTTTTGTTGTTAGACATACGGACTCTCAGGTCCTACCTCCATCCTACTGCATCCGGAGCTGCATTTTAAGACAATCCCCAGGTGATTCAAAGTTACATTTGAAGGCTGAGAAGCACAAACCTAGCACACTAGTTCTCAAACTTGGCTACGCACTGGAACACTTGGGAGGCTTTTAAAACTTCTGACGTCTGGGTCCTGTTCCCAGAGATTCTAATTTAATGATTTCTTAGGACACCAAAAACATAATTATTAATGCCAAGGAAAAAAAATCAGACTTTATCAAAACTAAAAACATTTGCTCTTTGAAAGACACAATTAGGAGAATGAAGAAAAGCCACAGACTGGAAGAAAATATTTATAGATCATCTTTCTGATATAGATCTTGAATACAGTGTATATAAAAAAGAGTTGAAACACAAAAACAAGAAGACAACCTAATTTTTAAAAATTGGCAAAAGATTTGAGCAGACAGTTCACCAAGGTTGATCTATGAATAGCCCATAAGCACGTAGAAAGGTGAGCGACATCATTAATCATCAGAGAAACGCAAGTTAAAACCACGGTAAGGTAACTCTATGCCGTTAAAAGAATGGTTGAAAACAAGAACGGCCGTCTTTCCCGGTGTTGCGAAGGATGTAGAAGAATTTGGACTCCCATACATTGCTGGTGAGAGTATAAAATGGTCCCACCACTGTGGCACACAGTAGGCAGTTTTTTTAAATATTAAGTGTGCACTTACCATGAGGCCCAGCCATTACGCTTACGGGTATTTACTCAAGAGAAAAGGAAACACTCATGCATACAAAGAATCGTACACGGAGGATTGTAGGAGCTTTATCTGTAACAGTCCAAACCTGGAAAAAAACAAAACAAAACGAAATCTCAATCAGATGAAAGAATAAACAGGCTGTGGTATATATGGGACACTATTCCGCACTATGAAACTGTGGTCCCTGACTCCAGGATCAGTACCAGTCCGTGACGTGTAGGAACCCGGCCGCACAGCAGGAGGGGAGCAGCAAGTGAGTGAGGGAAGCTTCATCTGTATTTACAGCCGCTCCCCAATGCTGGCATCACCGCCTGAGCTCCGCCTCTGTGAGATCAGCAGCGCCATTAGATTCTCACAGGAGCACAAACCCTACTGTAAACTGCGCATGCGAGGGATCTAGGCTGCGCACTCCTCATGAGAATCTACTGCCTGGTGATCTGAGGTGGGGCGGAGGAGGGGATGCTAGCGCTGGGGAGTGGCGCCAATCCAGATTATCATTAGCAGAAAGGTTTGACTGCACGATCAATGTAATACACTTGAATCATCCTGAAACCCACCCCCTGCCGCTGGTCCATGGAAAAATTGTCTTCCACAAAACTGGTCCTCGATGCCCGAAAGGTTGGGGACCGCTGCTGTAAAAGGATGGACCATTGATACATGCAACATAGATGGATCTCAAAATAATTAAACTGAATTGAAATAAGTCCAAACAAAAAGAATACCTTATGATATCACTTGTGTAAAACTTAAGAAAATAAAAACCAATCCATTATTTTATAAGGCAGATCAGTGGTTGCTTGGTGATGGGGTAAGGAGGGATGGGGGAGCCTACAGAGAGACAAGACGGAACGTCTGGGGTTGACAGATACGTTCACTAGCTTGATTGTGGGGATGGCTTCACTAGTGTACACATGTGTCAAAACTTACTAAATTGTGCACTTTAAATATGTGCAGTGTATTGCATGTTAATTATATCTCAGTGAAGTGGTTAAAAGAAATCACAGTGCCAATGCCTATTGTGTGTATACATATATGTCCTATAACAATTAAATCAGCTTTATTTTTTTCTCTAAGAATGCATTATATTCCAGCAATTCAGAAATACTCAGTTTCTTTCCCCTGCATCACACATCTCCTTGAATTTCCCTGTGCCTTCCCCATATGATTTCTGTCTAGAAAACTGTCTATATGTAAAGGTTCCAATCAAGGCAGAGGTGGTGGTGCACACCTGTAGTCCCAACAACTCTACAGCCTGAGATAGGAGGATCCCTTGAGCCCAGAAATTTGAGGCCAGCCTGGGCAACATAGTGAGACTCTATCTCTAAAACAAACAAACAAAAGATTCCAATCAGTAGTCATTTCCTACCTGACATCTCCCTAGGTCCTTCTCGAGCAGCTTGGGTAGTTTTGTTCTTTATAGCTTTCCATATTTATAACAGGTAAGCCACTTCTTTAAGACTTTTCTACATCTGCCTCCTGTATTAAATTAGATGATGATCTTTTTGCGGGAAGGGACTTAGCGTGATTCATATAGGATTTAATATTTGCCAAGTGCTAAAGAATATCAGTGCAGAGAAAAAAATGGGCAGTGTTGACCTGAGCCACAGCATTTGTGAGTAAATAAACTCTGGCAGTGGCAAAGGACATAGGGTTGATGAGTAGGTTTCAGGATATCGTAAGGTCCCCTAAGTCTTGGTGGTCATTAAGAAGAAATCTTTTTTGTGTTTTTTAGGGAAGTTTCTTGCCTCAAACCACAAACAGAACTAATTCATACAGATTACTTATAGATTAAGAGAGATTATAAGCACTTTTATCTCCAGCACCCTTCCTCGATCACTATTCTCCTTGAAATGTAAATACTGGCACAGGCAGCCCTTATGACAGAAAGAGTCCCCTGTGTACCATAATGTTGGTTTCTCCTATTTGAGAAGCTGAATGTCTTTCTCAGTTTTCTCTCCATGTTTAAGTCTGAGACATCTTTTCAAGCACAAATCATAGCATATCCAGTCCATAAAGCCTCTCTCTACTGCTACCCATAATAATTTTTTTTCCTTCTCTTGATTCTTTGGAATAATAATTAACATATAGCTTGATACTTATACAAGCAAATTTTTTTTAAAAGATAACCAGTAACACAGGAGAATAAATGATTCCTTCAGCAAGAAGATTGAAAACAATTTGAGATCGGCAAGCACTCATTACTGCATCTTCTATCAAACCACGACCATGAACTACAATGCCCTGCAATAGCATTTAAAGGGAATTTAAAAACAATAACTCTGAAAACATGTTGGTCTCTTAGTGAGGTGGTCAAATAAATATGCTGCTTAAAATTATTCCAAAGATACAAAATCTTATGCAAAGTCTAGATTTAAAAGCAAATTTGTATAGTGAATAGTCAAAAGATAAACAATTTAGTAAACGAATCAATTGTAAGGTAAAATCACCATTTTGAGTCTGAATTCAAGAAAAGAGACAAGTATCCATCACATTGTTTCTGGTGGGGAAGAGAAACATTCACAGGAACTTGATGAACTAGATAAATTCTTAGACTTTGAGATTATTTTGAATTATTTATAAATTATAACTTGTTATCTATTATTGTGATTATTTTATGCTAATAATAGCCACTATTTATTGAATAATTGTGCCAAATATTATAATAACCGCTTCACATTTTTAAGCATATTTATTGCTCCCTCAGTCCTATGAGGAGGGTTCTATTAGACTTCTCATTTCTCAGGAGGTTGAATTTGAATCAGTTCACCTATAGTGATCTTCAGTATTTCCTATCCAGCCAGATTCCCAGGTTAGAAATTTGAAATTGAACTTTACATTTCCCATACCTCATATTCTACTCAAGTTAACCCATTGCAAAATCCTGTTACCTTTATTTTGTATTTCCAGTATCTCTCAAGAACATCCATATCTCCTCACGCCTCCCCACCCCCACCGTATGTCTGGCTGTCTCTGGGTCTCATCCAATCACCTCTCTCTGTTTTCACATGCACTCTTCACCACTCTCCAACCAGTTCCCAAAGCTGCATCCAAAGTAGTCTTTTTCACCCGCAATCACAGATATACCCACATAACCCTTCTCTAACAGAAAGTTGAAAGCCTGGAATTGGGAAACCATCCAGCAGCTTGCATGAAGGTCATTATCTCATCACGCTCTTGACCATGGCCTCAAGAAGGCTACATTGCAGAGATCATTTTGAAGCATGCATAAATAGATAAACAAAAAGAGAAAGTAAAATGGAACCGTGCAATTCATCTTAGCATCTTCCCATGATTGAGGACAACTATAATTAGTGTGTTTTGAACACTTAGGACATATCAGCCCTTAATTCATGTAATCTTCTCAACAATCATCTGAAGCAGCTTCTTAATCTTATTCTACAGGTGATTCCTTGTAGCTCTGACTTGTTAAGGAACTTGCCTATAGTCACATAGCTAATAAGTGGCAGAATTGAATTAGAACTCAGCAGTGCCACACGTTGTGCAGTCTGCATTCTAGACCACTATGTGAGTGGTTCTCAGCCCCACCTGACTCAGTACTCCGTTTAATAATGGATATTGTGTAATTTCTGCTTTACCATCGCGAAATAAATTTTAGGATAATATAAGCTGTCAAAAAATGTAATCAAAAATATTAGTATAAAGCTCTAAGTGTAGTGAAAAGAAAAAATAAAAAGAAAATATTTCACAATAAATAATGTGTATTTTATCATGTAAATGTTCAGACACAATAATAGCAGAAGATGTAACAAGGAAGTCAAATGTTTATAGCTGAAATGCCCCGAATGTGACAGTTTTAAATGAAAATGATACAGATGGGCTACATTGGGGACTGAATGATGTTGTTAGTGATGTGATTTCCTAAAATGGTGAGCAAATCTTGATAATTTTCCAAAGGAAACAAAGCAACCTCTTTTCTCAATTTATACGGCAATTGTGTTCCCAGAAAATTCAGTGCCCATCAACACTGAGTAAAAACAGTAATAATAACAACAGCAACAACTTTTGGTTCATATGTTACTCAAGTCAGGATCTAGAAGTCACGTGACTCACAGGCAAGTCCTTGGAGGGCAAGACTGAACCACACGATGTTGTTATAACTAGGTCCTCTGGCTTCTGCCCACTAAATGCTACAGATTGAGTATCCCTGATCTGAAATGCTTGGGACCAGAAGTATTTCAAATTTCAGATGTTTTTGGATTTGGGATACTCGACTGTATCAATCACTGTGACACCCAATAACTCTCTACCCAACATATTGAAGTGTCCCTAGAGTCAGTGCCACCTCCATCGTCACTCTTCTACAAACTTATGAAGCATATGACCCTCTTGATAAAAAAGAGCCCAATTTCTTACTTTAACTAGGAATCACAGGCTCATTATTCACACAAGCACAGCATTGTATTATTTAAAATAATGAACATCTGTTATACAAATGGGAGTAACAAGGGATTCAAGTTTAACCAGAAATTGATACTACAAAGAAAATATACCTCTTATTCAGAGGCCACGATTACATTTGGGGTCTGAGAACCTTCTTTGGAATAGAGTTGAGAAAGTCTAATAATCAACAGAAATGCACAACTAATAGAGATGGAATGGTTACTTAGAAATTTTTAAATGCTTTATGTTTTCCATTAAATATAATTTTTGAATAAATGTGTAACTTTGCAAGGTTAATTATTTGAGGGTGCTCTGCCATGCTTGACTGAATCAATATCATTTGGTTTGATAAACAGAAAATTTCTTTTGCAAAGTCATTCTTTCACAGGTCACTTTTCCTGTTTTCTAGCATGAAATGCCATGTATCCATCGATTTGAAAAGTAATGCCTACTGTTTCTGTATTATATTTATAAATATGTGTATGTTTAAGTATATATACATTCATATTCATGTATAACAAAAAACCTTTGCAAATAGTTCTGTTTTTAGTGTACAGTGAAGAAATCTCAAAAATGAATAAATGCCAAAAAATTTATATAATTACATGATTTGATCCTTATGATAACCTGAAATGTGGATATTAGTAACTTCATCATGCAGATAAAGACAATTGTACTCAGAGAAGGTGAGTAGTTTCTCCAAAGCCATGAACGAGGAAAGAGGCAAACCACAGTTCCAAGCCGTCTCTGACTTTAGAGCCTGTGCCCTTTCTACTAGACCATGCTTTGCAAATAAATTCAATAATGCTCAGTTGGACTCAGGACACTAATTCATTTCACCAAAGAAAAATCAACAGAAATTGTACCCTTACAGTGAACCCAGAAACTTATAAAAGCAAACCTGATTGGAAATGTCCAACCACCCACCCATAACTTCCTGCAAGGCACCTCTGAAGAAGCAGAATGATCCAAGGAAATAATTTTCAAACTGGTATTCTAGAGCTCAAAATCAAATCTAAGATAAATGGTCTTATCTTTGAAAGTAAAAAAATACAAGATCTTCACTTTTTAATATTTTAAAAGACTTTAAAAACTATGGTTATAAATACTTTAGAAATATGGGGAAAAAAGCCTTTAATAGAAAATGGAAAAAACATTAAAATTTCAAATTATATGTACTCATTGATTGAAAAAATATGTACCCATAGAAAAAAGTGGGAAAAAATAAAACCCAAAGCACCAGTGTTTACATTTCAATAACAAGAAGAGTAGCTTCAGTGAGCATAGTGTGTTCTAGCCTCTGTTCACTCTTTAAAACTAACTTACATCTCAAAAATTCTTTGCCTAGGCCAATGTCTGAAAGGGTCTTCCC